>QVNZ01006990.1:0-23813 GCA_014825645.1 Pseudomyrmex dendroicus | reverse complement strand
AGAGAGAGAGAGAGAGAGAGAGAAGAGAGGCGAGCATCGCGAAAACTTGTCGAACTACGCGAACACAGAGAGCGGTTACCACAGGTATAAACATCGCCGGTTTAACCTTTTCGTGCATCACGTTTCCAACGAACCCTTGTACGCGGGCTCGTACGTACATACGTACGTACGTACGCGCAAAGCGAGGTAACATCGTAGTCGCGGTAAAATTCGCAACGATTCAATTTTGAGAAATCGATCGAATCGCCGAGCCGAATTCAAAGAGCATTCCGGTGTGAAAATAAAATGAAAAAAATAAAATGAGATTTTAGAACGACTGAATTTGGAAATAAACCAAATAGCGGATAAAATTCGAAAGACGTAATTCAATATTCGTAGTGCGTGGAAATCGAATAAAATTTGACAATGAAGTTTGAATGTAGCACGAAATTCATTTAACAATTCTTTTTTACATCGTTCCATCGCATCGTGCGATATATAATTTTCTGTGAGAGACAAGCGCGTATAAATATTAAATGAAAATCTTCATAACTCGACAAATGGAAAAAAACAAAATTGTGCACGAACATATGCATCGGTTTAGTATTCCATAGTTGCTTTGTGATGTGCATCGAGAAAAGATCTAATGCATTGCGCGCAATCGTTGGGAATTTGCGCTCGTATATTTTCTTTTTTTTTTCTCGTGGAAAAAAGGCACAGCAAAATCTACAACGGCATCCCGATGCCGCGAAATCTCGATTGCGAGGTTGAATAACTCGCGCACTCGAAAATCCAGTGGCGTCAAAAATCACGCTCGTGAAATTCCGTTGACGTCGCGAGTAATAGAACTCGTTCGCTTTTCTCTCTCTCTCTCTCTCTTTCTCTCTCAGTCGCTCTCTTTCCTTTCATCGGTCTCTCCCCCCAGAAATATATTAACCGCCCCGATTGCACCGCAATTGGCGCGGCTTCACGTGCGATTTGATATTTATTGATTTCACGGCGGGGACTGACGTCATCGTTTATTATCGACGCTCGAGGAAATGCAGCAGCTTTCGTAAGTCGGTGCGAGATTGGTCCGGCAGAGTAAACGCTGCGCGAGATAGCGTTGTAGAGGAGGATTTTAGCGGCGTGTAGTCCCCGGGGAATTGATCAACGAGAGCGCGCGGGATTTCGCGACCTCAAACGACGAGTAGAGGTTTGTTGATCGCTGTTGAGCGAACAGAGAGAAAACATCACCTCTTACGAGAAAAGAAAAACGCGCTTGATCAACTTTCGCAATCTCTGATGCAAACATTGTATTATACTTTTCGTGCGTTTTTCTAAAAATTTCACGCAATAAATATGCGCAAATAGAAATATCAAGAAGAACATCTTAGTAATTTGCAGAGTAAATACGTCTAAATTTACGAAAGAGATTTGCGCGCGGCGGGATCGCGCACAGTAATCGCGGGAGTGAAAATAATCTCGCGGCGCGGCCCCCGAGATAATTCCTTATCGTGCCACGTATCACGTATCTTCATCAGACGTTGCCGCAATTTTACTCGCTACTTACGGTAACCGTGACAGACGTTTTCTCGGTCCACAAAGAGTCGCAAAATAACGAGCGTCGCGCGCGTTATCGCGCGTTCGTGTGCGGACACGCGCCCGGACAAAAGCTCGGGTTTCCGCGATAATAATAAACGACGGGCCGGGATGAAGGAAGGCCCGGTAGGAGAAAAGAGAAAGTGAGCGGAAAAGAGAGACAGAGGAGGCTTTCTTTTCCGCGAAGATCAATAGCGCGGCGACATTACTTTTTACCGTGAGACGAGAGAAGATATAAATGGTGCTCCACCATTAGAGAGCGACCGATCGATATTCTATCTACCGTCGGATGTGTTACGCGGTAGCGCCAAAAAGTGTAGCTCCGGTGAGCGAAAAGAGAAAGGAGGACTCTTCTCCTCCTCAGTTTTCCTACCGAGAAGAAAATTTCCCAGAGCGCGCGGAGCGAACGACATACTGAATCGAACTTTCCTCGCGTATATATCGGACCAAAAAAAAAAAAAAAACAAAAAAAACTACGTATATATACATACACGTGCGAGCCGCGACACATGTGAAAAGAACGTACGAAGAATGTCACAAAGCCGACTCTTCGGATGACGACGATACTTTACATTGCTTCGTTACTTTATAAACGAGTTCGAGAGCGTTTTGCGCTTTCTGCACACACACAATATTATTTTGCTACGCGAGAATGAGAGCGAGGTGATACATTTTGATTATTATAAAATATAAAATACTATCTAAGTAGATGGAGAAACTCGTACATTTTTTAAAACTCGATTCCTGTATAAACTTCTGCCGTTTCGCAATTTCATTCAACGCCAATTCAATTTTATATATCGCGCTACATAACATATTACGTATATATATATATTATAAAATTAAATTTATGTTACAACTTGCAGAAGAGTTGCTCTTTCTCTCTCTCTTTTACGCGTCGTTGGTCGGATATATCGCTCTAAATAGACTTTTAGATCGAACGAAAGCAGCGTTTATGGCTCGTCGCCTTTCTCGACGAGCGCGCTATTTCATCTTCGCGGCCCATAATCGTCGACGCGGCGCCAAGAGAAGAGCTTTTGAAGAAGCCGTTCTCGTAATAATAACAATAATAATAATGACGATATTAATAACGGCGAGAAACAAGACCGGCGGAGGAAACGACGTGTTTCCGTCGTCGCTCTTTTGCTCTTTACTCTCTCTGCGGTGGTTAATTTTTCTCCCATCGATTTTAATGACTCGCCTTATTAATTCGCCTCGTTTATTTGCTCGATAACATCGCGAGCGACGTAATGCCCCGGTGAAGCCCGACAATGGGAGACTCTTTTCTTTACAAATAACCTCGCGTTTCTTGCTTGCACGCTCGATGCTCCTCGTCCTCTCTCTTTCTCTTTCTTCCTCTCTTCTTTCTCTCTTTTCCTCGGTTTCTTTTTTTTTCAACTATTTCTCGCGTCCGTGTAATCCCATTTTGCGTCGCTGTCGCGTATATTGAAAGTTTTTTTTATTTAAACACACACCCGCGCGCGAGTTTATGGAGCGAAATTAATATTTAAACCATATCCGGCGAATACAAATTTCGTGTCCTCTAAATTTTTCAGAAACATATTTTACGCGGGCATTATAACCGCGCGCGAGCAAACCACCGACCCCTCCGCACACGCGGAGATAATCTCTCGATACACGCGAATGCGATCGCGACAACTTCCTCCACCTTCTCTTTTTTCTCTGTAAAACTGTTCTTTTATTTATTGAGATAATAATCTGAATTTTCCGTAAGACATTTCCATGTGCGAACAAGCGAAGCGCGCAATCTCCAGGATAAATGGTACTTTTATAAGGATGAAAAAAAAAAAAAAAAACACGTACACAAACGCGTGTGTATTTTCGCGAGCACGAGCTGTGAAGGGTTCGATTAAACAATTTCATCGGAAAAAGGTGTTAGCGTAAGCCCGTTCACAACACGCGCCGCGTTGCACGGAGCGCGCTTACAAGAGAAGAGAACCGCGCACAGAGGTGTGTATAAATCGCGTGCGCTGCGTCCAATCTATGCGTCGGCACCGAAAAAAAAAGAAAAAAATACACACGCATATATATGCACGCATGCACACACACACATACATACAATACGGAAGAGAATAAAAGTCGCGTGCGAAAAACTCGCGGCAACGATTGACCGGTCCCATATATGGGCCAGCGAGTTTAGCCGACTTAAGTCCATTTTCCATATTTATTCATATTCATACAGCCGTGACATCCGTACGATTCTGCCCGTATAAATTCTCGATATCCACGCGCCACACATTCTCCCTTCCCTTTCTCCCGGTCTTTCCGCCGTTTTCCCCTTTTTTTTCGCGCGCGGCACACGAGTGTTTTTTCTCGCCCTGGTGCATACACACGTATACGCGCGCGCGCGCACACATACACCTGGCTGACAGACCTCGATACGGACGTAACCCGTTTCGTTCCCGGATGTTGAATTATTAGACGAAAATACAGATACGGCGGATTAGCCACGTTTTCTCATCCGCGGCTGCTACGTGTGCGCTAGCTACCGGTTTTAATCGTGATAAACGTCGCGATCGTAAATCCAGTATCGTTAAGGGCTCATAAAATCTGCATTAAGCCCCTCCGGGCCGCGACTCCCGCCGAAGACAGTTTCGCGGATGAAATTAATGGAGTATAATACACGTCGGTGAAGAGTTCCGCGGCGAAATTCGGGGTGATTCGCCGTCGCGCGGAAATTCGGGCGAAATTTTACACTGAATTTTTGCGAAAGCTTAAAAATTTCACGATCGAGAGCTAAAGAGATATTTAATAAAAAAATAAATAAATAAATAGACTCTGATACGCGCGCACTTTTGTGCTGTAAATATATAATAATATAACAATAATAATAATAATGTGTTTGCGTTTCGTCGAGTTTGGAATTAAGAAGCTTCCACGTGTCCGTAAAATTAGATTGACACATGTAAAAACGGCTTAGTCACGATCCTTCCTCCGTGACGACCGAACGTGGTGAGTCACTTGGCCCTGATAGCAATCGCGAATTTTACGGCAGGCGGGTCTAATATCGCAATTGAATAATAATGCTATGTTAATGATAGTGGTATAGGTGGGTGGTATAATATACATTATCTCTGACATTTATATGTGTGTGTAGAGAAAGAAGAACAGAAAGAGAGAGATAGAGAGAGAAAAAAAAAGAGAGACTCTTTAATTATTTTGGCATTGACGTATTCGCGCTCTTTTATTATCAAACTGAGCGATGTGAGTAATTTGCGTAACGTGTGTAATGGTAGATAATTACAACGTAAATATAATCATTTGCCTTTGCGAGAAAATATTTGTTTGCGCGTTATCATTAAATTTTATATATTAAAACTCAGCACCGGCACCAATTATAGCGGTTTCGCCATAACATAATTAACACGAAAAACACCGGTCTCCGCTGCGTGTTATACTCTTTTGATAATGCGATAAATGTAATTCAGCTACTTAAGAATTAAAAAAAAAAAAAAAAAAAAAAAGATGAAAGAACCTTTTGTCCACTATCGGATTCTAAAACGAGCCGGAGATCGGGTCAGCCGTAAGTAATCAACGTTTGCGAGATAAATATAATATCGCGTGTGTTAAATCGCGTGCATTAATTACGTCAGAGCGTAATTGCAACTGCGGTAAAAAAAAAAAAAAAACCGCGGGAGTAACAGAAATCGAGATAAATAAAAGGGATATAAGTAAAAACCACGAACAAAAAAAAAAACGCGCGCACGCACACACATACACGTACACGCAAACAATATAATATTTTTTCCCGCGGAACGTAATCCGCTCAGCCCTGTCGAAGAGAAATAATTCTTCTTGTTACACTGCGTCATAACCACCGGGCGCGGTATGAAACTTAGCGCCCGGATGTCACAGCGGCGATAGACATCAGCCATTGTCAGGGCGAGTACAATCGTCTTTAACTCGCCGAGATAACAATCGATCGGAGAAGCCTGCTCGAACAGGGGTTCTTCCTCGCGAGACGACGTTTTCTTGTCGGCGCGACTTGCAACTGCAAAACGACGCGGCGCGAACTGAAGATCTTCTCTTACTAAGAAAAAAATAATAATAATAAAAAAAAAAAAAGAAAGCGCGGTAGCTTCAAAGAACCGAAACTGGCGTGATAGCTTGCTCGGCAACATACAACTCGTGTTTCTCGCCAAAGAAAAATAAACCCGATTACCGTCTGTATTGCATTTACATGGAGCCTCGGGGTGTTTCCTTTTTCTCTCTCTCTCTTTCTCTCTCTCTCTCTCAGAATTTACTCCTTTCCTTGTTTGCACGCGCATTGTGCTGCATTACTTAAATAGGACGTTATATCTCTCTCTCTCTCTCTCTCTCTCTCTCTCTCTCTCTCTCTCTCTCTCTCTCTCTGTTCGCATTTCTCGCCCTTCCTTGCGCAAATGTGTTCTTTTGCCACTTTGCAGTTTTCCTTATCCAGACTGGCCGTTATTTACTTCGCAATTCTTATCTGCCTTTTGCGTCACTCGAAAAAAATTGAACTCGCGCGAGATGTGATCGTTACACCATGCACTTTCCTATATCCGCGGTTAAAAAATAGACAGTTGCGCGTCACTAATAGAAAGGTCCAATTTAAAATATTATTCTAACCTTCCTCCGTTTCGTTACTACGTTTAAACATTTCTAATTCCGCTACGCAGATCAAGCTCAACTATATTTGTTCTCCCGTTGTTTGCTCTTTTGCTATTCCGGTATATCCTCTTGCGCATTGATGTCGTACTCGCAACTTTGAATCAATTTTCTTTGTTATTCCCGGACGCAAATACCCGATGTCGGGAGAGAGGGTTATTAATTAAAGCTGCAAAAGTTGCGCAAAGGATCTGCAAAATCGATCTATTTTAATCTGGCTTTGATGATTCGAATCTGGACTCCCACGGTCGATATAAACTTTCCCGCGTGCCGGAGAATTGTCTGATTATGCGCGACGAACACGAAAAGCGATCACCTGCCCGCGCGATCCCGGCTATTACAGTTTGGTTTGATGCGCGTTGATATCGCATAATATATTGTACAAAAAACAGCGAAATCGAGTAGATTGATGTCATATCGGGAATTTTATTTCCGATATTATTGTGTTAGCAATATTATTAATAACTGAAATAACAATTGTGCAACAATAAGTACTCTGTCATATCGCAAACAATTTACACACATGTATAAAATGAAAATTATTTAACAATATGATTCTCTTTTTCTCTCAATTTCTTCTCTTTTCTCAATATGATATTCTTTCTCTTTTTCTCTCTTCTTCTCCCTATCTTTATCTCCTTTTACGTAAGATTGAATACATACAAAAGAGAGGAATAAGTTACATATATCTGAGAAGTTTCAAAACGTTCGGATTCGTAACTATTTTACTCTATTTAGCCGCTCTATTTCGTCTCCATTATGCCCGCTCCAAATGTCGAGCAATTTCGGGCGGGGAACGTCGTGCGAAACGCGATCGCGATCGCGATTTGGCCTCATAGATCACCGCCGTCATGGCCCGACACGCTTCGCTTGCCTTAGTTCGGCCAATCAAACTTCGCGGGGAATGTGCCGTAGCGATTTCGGGATTACGGGGTTTCGCACCAACGAAGAAACCTTCTCCGCCGGAACGAGAAGTCACGGTGTCGCATGTGTGTCGTCTCGTTTGGAAATGCGCGTGCGCGTGCGCGAATTTTCGTTCACCTCGCCCTGCTCGCTCCCGGCCCTTTCAATCTGTTACGCTTATCTCGGGCGATTTTCCCTACTTAAGCCTAAGTCGACTTAAGCTCCGCTCGCCTCCTTGCGACGGGTCAATTGTCGACGTTTGACTTCGCGCAACCGCCCTCACGTTATGTTTGCGCGCTCTCTCCCTCTCTCTTCTCTCTCTCTCCCTCTCTCTGAGAGAGTTAGTTCAACAACACCCTTAATAAGGGCCACGGTACTCCAGATGCGACGTCGCACGTAGTAGCTCGGAATAATTTGAAGCTTCTTACGCTGGTTAATTAGTATTAGTTGTAGCAATATATCAAGTAATAAAAGTAGCGGTGGCTTTTCCTCGGTAAGTCCCTTGCATTTTTCATGTCGCGTTCTTAATTTAGTATCCACTGAAAGCTTTGTGCGCTTGATACTTGGACTTATCGAGCTTAATAACAATCTATTATACGCGCATTATAAGAGGATATTTTTCTTATCAAAGAAAGAGAGGGAAGATATTTGACATAATATTTCTCGCGACGAGATGAGGAAACGAAGTGATAAAAATATCACTTTTACCGTTATCAACACGTAAATACAATCCTATGATAGCTGAATTCCACTTTATCTGGCGCGCGAAGACGGTGCGCGGACTTTTGTTTTAAAGACTATGAAAGCCGACCCTGTTCTCTGCTCACGTAACTTGCCCTCGTGTGTTCGCACAAGAGAGGGTGTCTCCAAACACACGACCGAAAGAGACGTCGTTCTCTCATCCTCCCGCTGGGCGGCCCGGAGGCGGGTGAGAAAAAGAAAACACGAGAACTGCTACGAGGGTACGTGACGCCTCGAGTGGCGCTAATCGGCATTCCCGACAGCAAGTCTCTCGCGGGGAACAGAGAAAACGAAAGACGCGGAGAGAGGAAGCGAGATGAAGAAGAAAAGACGCGGGAGAGGGAAGAGGAACTTCCCGTGCGGTAATTTTTTTTCTCCGATGAACCTTCTCCGCGACTCTTGCGTCGCTTTAAACGTACGACAGTGTTTCCCAAACTAATTTCGCGCCGCGAAACTTCGGGGCCCTCTCTCTCTGCGAGAGAGGGTCGTACACCCGGTCGCATTAATGGAAATGGCCGACTGCTATACGGGCACAGGTCCCCGCCGTATGTCACCTTAACTATGGTCTCTCACGACCGAGACTTGGAGCCAATTTTTATGGGGAGGCAATCTAACGCGTCGCGCGGGCCTCTAATTTCTATTAAATGTCTCGCGGCGCGCTTGAATCTCTCTCTCTAATTAAAACTCTGCTGTATATATCGTCCACATAAAAACCTCCTCCCGAAGACCATGGGTTTTATCAATTAGGACACACACATACATTCCGCGTTTCTTTCGCGCGAGATTACACACAGATTAGACAGTTATCTTGTTACGTAAGTCTCTCGACGTAACGTTTTATTTTCATAAAAGTGACGCGCGATCTCACAGCGCGGTTTTATTCAAATCAATATCAGATCATCTGATAACTCCGCTAATACATCGCGCGTGTACGAATGGCAACCGCGATTATATGTCTTCGCGACATTCGATATTCGACAAGACGCTAATGAGTAGACATTGTAACGGGCGTCGTGTGCAATCTAAAAACTTTTTCAATGACAACGTTCGACGAAACTACCGAACGTCTTCTTTCTCTCGTTTTCCCTCCTCCGTTCCAGGGAAGTTTCGACGTTCCGAAGGTCGTCGCCTCGGATGAAAATCTTGGAAAAATTTTGCGGGCGGAATTCAATGTATTGGACAGATTTATTGCGCGCGTGGCTGTCGTCGATAGTGTGAAAGTTCGTTCCGCGTTCAAGCCACTCACCCGGTACAAGTCTGAAAAGATTAAAACTTTCCGTGTCCATTCTGAGGGAGAGTTCTTACAGTCATCTTTGTCGATACTTTAAGTCCTCGAAGAAGATGGATATCGTGATATGAATTTCCGCTTTAAACGGAGGGAGAGGGAGAGTCGCCCGCCCTGTCCCTTGCCCTGTTCCGCCGCGTCGCGAAATTCGTCTACATTATCGGTACGTGTCGCTTGAAAAATGCATACTGTACGAGTTCGAAATTTTTCCTTTCACCGTGTCATATCGACTGTCCGTATAATCTCGCCGCGGGAATAAAATGAGAACTCGAACGTCAAGTTATCTCTGAGAATTGAGCTATTTCTTCGGAATACATAATTCAGCGCAGGTTTACATAAAAATTATTATAAATTATAGGTAAAAGAAAGAGGAATTGTATAAATATAATTACATAATTATGTTATTTAAATTATAACACAGAAAGTGTTTGCTCTGGAAAACACACATTGCGTTCGCAAATTGAGGCAAAGAGGTTCTGCGTTTTCCGAGAGAGAGAGAGAGAGAGGAAAATCGAGTCCGTTTGCAAGATGTAGAATATTGTTGCGCAATTACGGCAAAATTGCGTCAAGTATGCCACGGTGCATCGCGAAATACAATCGCTGAAATATTGTCAGAATCTTGTGTAAATCTGAAATTCTGGCGCGGAGCTTGATATATCGCGCATTCCGTGAGCGGCGAAATTAACTTCCGACGTATCTAAACGTGTAGCTTTACGGATAGCGACATGGGGCGGGGAATGGAAAGGACGGAGAGGGGCGAGAGAGCTACGAGTAATTAATTAACTAACGTATATACAATTACGAACCATTAATGCCACGTTAACGCGCCCCGCTAACGCGCGCACGAGACAGGTTTGCAACCTCGTCGTTGAACCATGAAGCCTCGATGAGGCCCGTGTTACAAGTACTTTGCCGTTTTTATTACAGCGCACACTCGCACACACATACACGCACACACCGCATACAGACGTACAGTAGGAGCGCACGCGCGTCATCGCGCATTATTTTACCCTTCGCGAAATAGCGGGACACGACGTGTCCTGCAGCGAAAAAAATTTAACGTCATGTTACTTGCTAACAAGATGGGTATACGTGTCGCGAGAAATGTTTGCAAAAAAATGTGCGGGATTATATTCGCGTTGAATATTTTATAACGCGGAATAATTACACGAATAGCTATATGTACTTTTTATTATTTGAATATATAGAACACACACACACACATATACACACGTAGAGCAGCATATATATGTATAGAAATTTATTTTACGGTCTGAAGACCCTATAAAACGGACAATATTGGCTGTCAGATTTGATGGAGTTTGATCAGGATAGTGACGTAAATTAGGTGTGGGCTGTTAAATTAGCGATGAACTTGCTGTACCTACTTCGGTACGCTGGATCTTAAACGTTTATGAGCGAATTAATGACCGATCGAGACACGCTAGCTGCGCGCTAATCAAAATTTATATTGCCTGTCAGTAATAATAAACGTAATAGGGATAACGATTAACTGTACTTCAATTTCGCAGACGTATGATTATATAAACACACACTTTGATCCTTTGATGTGTGTGCGCTCTCAGGAATGAAGAGAAATTGCCGCAGTAAATTAATTAACCCCTTATCAAGCAAAACTTTTCGCATGTGTGTTTTGTTTTTTTGAGAAAAAAAACCAGATCTGTCGTACCGAAAAAATTTCGCACCCTTAAAAATTGTGCTTTTGTCGCAATTATTGAACAACACCATCTAGCGCAAAAAAGTATCTTAGCTGTGTGTGCGAAGGGAAACGAGGTAAAATTCATCCCGAAATTTATGGTAAAATCACGAATGGCATTTACATAAAATTACACCGCTAACAAATCCGACGTGAAGAGAAAGTTATAAATGGCGGTCCGCCGAAATTTACGTACCGCGCGCTCAAATTCTACAGAATGACCGCTAATCTGTATTATTTAATTGAATTTACGCGTACGTATTCTTAATTCGTGCAATTTAATATCTCTCGAGAGCGCGAGGCGAAATTTTCCGAGGCCTCTCTCATCACATTCGAGAGAAGGACGAAATGAGGTTGCGCGGAAATTACGTACGTGCATATACAACATCCGGTTTCTCGGACTCGTCGCAGAAATATTCAACTTTTCGCTCGTCGCGGGGCGAGAAGGAGCGTAGAAGAGAGAAGAACCGTGGGAGGTGCTGTGACACGCCGCGCGACAAAACGCGCGATTCCTCATCCATCTCACGTACGCGAGTTTCTCTCTTGCGAGCGCGCGCAATAACGACGGGAGGAAAAACGCGCGTTTCTGAAGTATTTAAACGTCATCGCGTCGCGGAATGAATGAGCGGGACGTCGTTTCGCCAATATCCGTGCCGAAAAACAACGCACGTTCCGCGAACGGAAAACGTCGAACGTCCGTGTACAACACGGACGGGATGTCAGGCGCGCGCCGTTCCGGACACAGTCGGGAGAATCAACGTGATGCGGCGCTGAGCGGCCGCGCACTGCATGACGATATGCAATATCGCGCGACACGACGGCGATGTTGCTTACGTCGTGTAGTAACACGTGTGTATGTGTGTGTGTGCAAGTCAACGGAGAACGGTCAGGGCCGTTTCCCGCTTTCGCTGCTTGAGAAGTTGTTGCACGTTGTTATTTCAGGAAGCTCGTGTAACTCCATGCAATGCTACGAGAGAGAGAAAGAGAGATAGCATCTCTCGCTCTCCCATTAAAATGCATTCGCCATCGCCGAACTGAATAAACTTTTTTTTTGCATAAATATCGCTTGTTATATTCAAGTATCGGGGGATAAATTATGAAATGTCAGATTATCATAATCGTGGTACAACGTTCGCGAGTGTAACGCAACACACGGAGGCGGATATTAATTAAGTTTGTGAACTTGAGTCTCTTGTGTGTTACATAAACTTTTTTGCATTTCGCGAACAATTTATCTTGGGGCCGGTCTTTGAAAGTGCCTAATGGATAAACCCTCGCGCGCGCAGGTCGCCGCCGCGGGCAACGCACGCGGTGCTTTAAAGCGGAGGCGATAGACTTATCGCGGACCGATAAGGCAAATGGCATTAGGAAGTCCATAGTGGCAAGAAAGGATCGCGATGAATGTAGTACCGTACGTGCATGCAGGTGTCGCGAATTGTTTGCAATAACGGCAACGTACAACGGTATGTTCACAGGCTGATACGCGTAATTGCCGCCATACGGCGAAGTTACCACGGAGTTCCTTTAGTTACGCTCGCTTTGCTGTAATAATTTTGCAACTAACTCATACATTAATTTATGTATACATGATTGCGTAACGAGATGCGCTCGCGCGCGCGCGCGCGTATGTTATTTACACGTATGTTATTTGCGTGTAAATGCAAATAATTCGCACGCATAAAAAAAAAAACAATATAATAATTTTTTGGTCAGTTTTATTGAGAATAAAACGTATATAAAACACAAGAGAGTAAAATCTACATAGAAAATATTTTTCTCTCAAAAAAAAAAAAAAAAAAAAAAAAAACGAAGCGAAGAAAATATCGCGTTGCCGCGGTAAAAATGTCTCGCGGCAGATGCGCGCCAATAGCCGAACACACGGCTGGTTGGTACGAAAAGGTGCCTATTTATAGGCACGAAATAACAACAAAAGAAACCCCTTGCTTGGGGTATTGCTTCAAAGTGCGCCGGAAATTATTGGGACAGATATTTCCATAGGCGTAATTGAGACGCCGAACGCCGACGAATTTGCGGACGATCGATACGCGCGTTCGCTCGAGCCCGAGAGCTTGTTATTTCCCGGCACAGCTCTATATACCCGTAAACCATCTCCGGCCAGACCGAGCGTGGAATTAGAAAACGCGAACGAGAAAATGACACGTTGCTGAGGACTAACCCTCGAGGATTATCCTGCGCGCGAAGGCTTCCTACACATGTATATATACATGAATCTATAGATTACATCGCGGCGACTAAAAGAGAAAGAGACGGTCTCTCTTTCGAGCGGAGGAAGAAGGCGTGGAATCGTTCGATCGTGCCAAGGGGAGCTTCTTGCTAACGGTCACTAATTTTTAAAGGAGTTTCGCCGGTGTTTGGACTAGGCTTTTTGTATAGTTCACAGGCCGTGTCTCTCTCCCGCTCTCTTTCAGCCCGCTCCCGGGGCTCACCTCTCGTGAACTAACTCGGTGGAAGGCGTGAGAACTTGGAAATGTGTGACGGGGCAACTTATCGCCGCGCGACATGCGACCTCCACCTCCGCGCCACGGCCCCGTCATATTCAGCGTCGTTGCATGACGAGGGGCACTCGAGAGAACTTCGGGACAACGCGCGCGCGCGCTCGCGCAACCCACGTTGTCGTCCTTTATTATTATTGTTATTATTATTATTATTATTATTATTATACCAGCAGAGAAATGCTCTCTCCGCAAATTAGAACGAAAGAGATAGAGAGATAGAGAGAGAGAGAGAGAGAGAGAGGAAAGACAGAGAAAATGTCGGAAACGCGACTACCACGGGCAACGATTAACGGCGGAAAATTTTCAACTCGATAGAAAACTTTCGAGGATTTCCGACGTTATCTTTTCTCTTGTAGCGTGCGCCGGAGGTGTGTGTATCGCGTCGGCGAATCCAGCGCACCGGTACAGTAAAAAACAGATACGCACCGGTGAATGATGAGAACGCGCCTATTTTTGTCGTGACAACGACACAGAAAAGTCTCGTTTTTTTTTTCCAGAACATCCATTTCAAATAAAATACAAAATCAATGTCGAAGCGCGGTTAAACATTTCCTCTTGCGTTAATCTGACACACATATTCATACCATTAATTAATATGTAATCTCTTAATCTCTTATTAAGAGCCAAACATTTCCTCTCCGTCTTGTCTGATGCAAATGTCGGGGAAATTTTTGACTACATTACCTAGTCGAGTCGCTCGGCTTTATTCGCGTGTACGACGCCGCGTCGTGTAAACGGATTTCGTGTAAACGAAATTAATTCCTCTAGTTTTGCAGAATGCGTATTTAAGTCAGCGAGTTGAGTAAACGTCCAAGACACGTGCACGGCGAATTCGCGAAGAGTGTAACAGAATAATCGGGCCGACTGCGAGAGCGTGCTTGCGTAAACACATTGCCGCGGTTAAATGCGCGTCGTTAGCATACGTACCGGTTATAAAAGAGAGAGGGAGGGAGGAAAACGTCGCGATTTTTCCTACTTCCTACGTCGGCGTTTCATATTTATCCGTATACATATATACATACATATATATATATATATATATGTAATCGCGCTAAATCGTCGCGCGGCCTTTTCGCGAGCAGCGGGGGCAAAAGTTCACGGAACGCCACGTATCGGAACCAGGCGCATTCGTTTCTCTCAAGGAAAAGGACACAGCGGCACTCGTGCAATAAGAAGCGCATAAATGTTTCAAAGCCGGTGTGCTGCCGTGCTCGAAGTCGCGCGCGCACACGCACATGCACTACATGTATAGAGAGAAAACACACACAAGCTACACACGAGGAGTGAGGAGGAGCAGGGGGGCACCCAACGGCGCTCATAATTTTTCTACGAAGACAAACACACTCCGGAAAGTTCTTTATGTGAAACGTCGTTCTCGTCGTATCACGATTATTATGAAACCGGAACCACTTGGGAAGTCTTCCGTATATTTGGAGTCACTGCTGCACGCTCTCGCGTGTGTATGTGTGTGTGTGTATGATTTTTCGCAACGATGAAATATTTCCGCGATATGGGTATGTATAAGAAAAATGCGCGGCTTGCAACATCGCGGTGACACACACGCACACGTACAAAGTTCTGTTAATGGTGAAATGAGCAATCTGGGAAAATTTTATTTGTTTTTATTTCATGCTTAATTTTCTATTTCATGCTTAACAAAGTGGCACAAAGAACGCGCGCGCGCACACACCTCGATACATATTTCTGATTAATCCGGCCGAAATTCCGACACAACATTTGTTTCTCAAACAGAATACATTAAACTCTATATATATTTGCTATTGATTCTACTTTTGTGCGCTTCAAGTTGTAAAATTGTTATTAACAAACCAGTAAATTGTTATAATTAACGATAAAGTAGTTTGCTGTCGCAATTGTTATGATTACCGCTCTATTAGGCGAAATTTTGTTAAATTCAAATATGCGCGCGGCGTGCGCATATATCACTAATTTAATAATAAAGTAATTTACCGTAATTAAGTACAGTAATCACCGAGATGGATCTATTAATTAATTAAGAGTGCCGACGCGTCGTGAAAGCAATTACTCTCTCCCCCCTAAATTCACAGATTTGGCTTTTCGGTAACAGTACATCTCGTACGACGGGGGGTGAACGCATCGGCGTCGCATCGCACGGCCGTAAATAAAGCGAACGGTAGCGTGCGGCGACGAGAGCGTATTTGTCCGCGATTGATTTCTCGCTGGTAATCGACGTCGGACCAACCGCTCGCTCACACACACACACACACACACACTCTCTCTCTCTCTTCTTCTCTCTATCTCCGCGTCGGAAAGAGAGAAAGACAAGTCCTTTTCCTTCTTCATGGCGAAACGGATG
This sequence comes from Pseudomyrmex dendroicus, assembly GCA_014825645.1. Lineage (NCBI taxonomy): Eukaryota > Metazoa > Arthropoda > Insecta > Hymenoptera > Formicidae > Pseudomyrmex > Pseudomyrmex dendroicus. Next base: position 8,103 of record QVNZ01006990.1, on the reverse strand, counting down.
TTACGGTCCGTCGCAAATGGATACCTATTGCCGCTCGCGCGCACCGTACGGGACGCCCCGTACTTTTAAATACCCTCAGACAAGAGAAGTAGGGAGGAACGGTGGATGGGTGTCGGAGGGAGGAAGGAGGAGAAGGGAGAATCCCGGAGAGAATCGATGCTCGACACACCAGAAGCGCTCCGGGATCAAACAGACGGGGTAATGGAATACCACCCTTCTTTTCTTTCTCCTCGCTCTCATTCTCCCGCGCCTTCCGTCCGCCACCGTCGTTTTTCCTCGTCGCCTTCCCAGCCTCGTAATAGAGCTCGCAGAACCCGAGAGAGCCACGCGACGATGCGATCACTCGTCCGGTAAATAACCGCCGCATCGCCAAGCGCGCTCCGCGTCTCTCTCTCTCTCTCTCTCTCTCTGGTTGCGGAGAGCGGCGCTGGTCCCTCCGTGAGACTCGAAGCTTGGCGCGAGAAAGTGCACTTGCATCCCCTTCCTCTGTGTGTGTGTGTGTGTGTGTGTTGGTTCGCGGAAGAGAAAAAAGTTTAATTGAAGACTCTGACGCGCGCGCGAGAGAAAACCGGAGCACTTCCGTACCCGCCAACTTTTCGGTAGCGAAACGGAAAAGCAAGTTGAAGAACCCGCAAAAATATCGGAAACGATCCGAACGCGCTCGCCCAAACTAATTCGCTGTACTAATTGCGCGCATTCTATATCGAGAGACTCACACACAGACACACACACACACACACATGCGAAAAATAAAATATATCTTCTTCGATTTGTTAAAAATAACGATCCGAATCTTATAAATAATTTTTACTATATCGAGATATACAGCACAAATTTTAACATTTTTGTGTGTGTGCACGCAAATATAATTAATAATCCATATAATGTTGAAAACTTTTCACAAAACATTCCGCAAATGATAAGCGAGACGTTACGACGTAATTAGAATGAGAACGCGCGGGATTTAACGTTAAATCAATTCATCGAGATCGCGAACCGCAAAATATTAAATTTGAGTTACATCGAATCCATATCGCGCTCATCTCTCTGACGCGCGCGTTATTACATATACAGTCACGGTCAGTTCTCGTTGCCGCGGCAATCGAATTTTGTAATGAGACTCGTAATGAGTAACGCTCCGCGGCGGAGAGCGTTGTCACTCTCATATGCGTTTCATATTAAATACTGCACGTAATAAGAAAGAATTTCTCAGACTTCGCAAGGGGAAAAAGAGTCTGGGGGAAAGAATTCTATCGCGCGGAAAGAGAGAGGCAAAAATTTCCGGCGCTCCCGGAATCTAAGCAAGAGAACGGCGCGGCACCGCGGAAGGGGGACGGCGGGCGCGGGGAATTTACGTAAATTTTACATTCCGGTGTACCGGAGAGAGCCCGGGGAATCTTCATCCGGCGCGGGCGATAGCGAGAGAGGGTCTGATTGCCATTCATAGTAAATAGGTACGACGTTCTGATCCGTCGATATAGCGAACGTCGCGTTATCAGATCGTGCGCTATCATTTTTGGATAAACCTCCCGGCTCCCGCAAGATTGCGAGACGGTTCCAATTTCGCGAGTCTCGCCCGAGAATGAGAAATCGAAATGAATATTTAGGGCGACCGGATGTTACCCGGCCTATAATCGAATAACTCCCGCGTTCGTTAATCAATAACCCTACGTGGCGGGCTATACACAATTTCGGCGGGAGAAGGAGAGATTGCATAAAATTGACACAGATCTGTTATCCGTCAATAATGCTAAGCACTATAATAGTTTCATGTTCAACAATTAATTAATTTGTATTACGTACATATTATATATAATATATATATATATATGATAACGAATGCTGTGTCTAATTAATAACTATGATTTGCCGTATTTATACGCATATATAATCACAGATTAATTAGCATATGAAATATCTTTTGTGCGTTATCCTTCGTCGATGATTATCTGATTACATATTTTCTTGTTCGCGATTAAAAATCGATATAAAAATTCACTTACACGAACAAATTGTATATGAATAAAAGAAAATCAATGTGTTCGGTTTTTTCTAAAAATAACAAAAAAAAAAAAAAAAAGATATTTTTTCTCTCCGCTGTCGTCAGGTTAACATTTCCACGAAACTGGAACGTGTAAATTGCTGAGCAAATAAATCCGTGAGCGCGCGTGACATTTGTCAGAAGTACGACTGGCAAAGCGAGAATGTTTGAATATCACACGGAAATAAGAGGCGGTGTGTACCCGAGAGGCGGGGAAAGGAAAGGTCATAAACACGAAGCCGGCAGACGCGGCCAGCTTAATACCCATCATCGATGGCAAAACCACGTTCTTTTACGATCCGCGCCTTCCGTATCGGCCATCAAACTTCAGCCGACACGACAACAAACAAACACCAACTCGGAGAGACCGAGAGCGGCCAATATCATCAATAAAGAGCCCACGATAAACCTGTCGCGGAATCTCTTGCAGAACGGCGGTGGTCTCGTGGAGAAGAGACGCCTTCGATAATACGGATAGATTATATTCGCGCGGTTTACACAGTGTTCGATAACTGCTATATAAACGATTGTTTATCGACGCGAGTGTAATGACCGGGTAAACACGCGAACAACCGCGATCCCGTGGATTTTATTTTTCAATATGTGTACCGCTTCTATCTCTCTCTCTCTCTCTGCCCCTCTTTGTAATGTAATTCTCGATAATTTCATATTGTCCGACGAGGGAAAATTAAAGCCCCCATTCTTTTCCTTCTTTACGCGTTCCTATTCCGGTCGTTGCCGCGAGTGTTAATAGAAAATCGATATTCGCTCGAGAGAAAGAGAGAGAAAGAGAGAACACACACGTCACCACCACATAGGCCGGATATAAGGATAAACGTGCGATGCGGATAGAACACTTAACAGGTTTGTGGGCACCCAATGATTTCTGAATTCCCGATTTTCGGGGAGAGACGCGATCGTTTAGAGAGAAGCGTCGACGACTCACCGGGATGAGCGTAACTTCAAAAAGGTGGTACCTTTTGAAGTCGTCGATCGAGAGTGACGTTGATCCTCGCTCGCGCGCGGGACTTCAAAGAGGTGGTTCCAGGGCGCAACTCCGATTGCCCGTCCAAAATTCGTCGAATGTGAACCTCACAAAGACAAAAAAAAAAAACACAGACACACACACAAAAGAGAGAGGGAGAGAGAATGATCGCAGTGCGCGAGAGAGGACGGAAAGCGAAAAAAAAAAAAGCAGCGCCGCGATGGACGCGAGTACAGCTGGAAGGAGGATCCACCTGGCGATGACACGGGGCCAGCGCGCGAGTGTGTGTTCGCTCGCTCGTTCGCGTTCTACCTGCGTGCGTCCATTGACGCTGCGCTCGCCGCGGGCAACAATGCCAAATCACCGGATACGTCGCATCCGCAAAACTGATCGCTCGGCGGCCGGAATTTCCGCCCGCCCTCCGCGCGTCCCCGCTTTCCTCTGGATACGGTATGCGTGCGCGCGCGTATATATGTACGCGCCGACATGTGTGTGCGTGCCGGTCCGCTCCGGGGTAAACGTCGAAGCGAATTAGAATCATCGACCGGCGGCGGCCGAGCGACGGGCAATATCATGAGATCCGGTGGACCCGGCGGATTTCACGCCTCGTGCCGTCGATAAAGGCCCTTGCGGATTTTAGGCGCGTCGATTTACGGCGTGACGAGTTTAGGAGGAGCTGCTTCGCATTTAGGCGCGTCGATTTTAGGCGCGCCGATTCCGGCCGTCGCGTCGCGCGCGCAGCAGTCAATTTTTGCCGCGCGACACACACGGGGAACTTGTTCGAAAGAACGCGCGCGCTCAATTTCACGGCACGAAGCTTTCCAGATGTGTATACGCACATTGGGGAATTTTAGTCCCGCAGCTTCGTTACACTAACGAGTGACGAAAAAAAAAAAAAACACACACACACACATAGTCCGCGTTAATTTCACGGCTAACGTTATTAAATGTCAAAGTACGAAAGTTTGATATAAAAATACACACGCTGCATCTCTACGCTGATATCTCTGATGTTTCCGCTAACAGTTTCACATCGCTTTGAGAGCTTTTTCGCCCGATAGTTTTAATTCGAAACATTTTTAAGAACTTAATTCGAAATATATTCCACCCCTGCAACGCGTATGAAGCGCGCGATTGGCCGACAAAAATACGAGGATTTTGGGAAAAAAAAAAAGAAAAAAAAAAGAAAAAAAATATGAAGAGAGCATAAAACGCGAGGTTAATAGTGTTGCGCGGCGTTTTAATAGTCCAGTAAATCAGGAGTATAAATCAGAGGGGTGTGGCAGATAAAAGCGCCAGCGAGCAGCGATTTTTTTGAGCACGGCGCTATTGGCGGGATACGCGTGTGATTTCGCGATTAGATGCCTCCAGCCGACTATTACGGCACGTTGCAGATTACATTTTGTCGAGTGCCGGAAAACGCTTCTTTCATGCTCGTGTCGCGAAAACGTTTTTCTAAAATTGCGCGCGACAGAGATTATACATTAATTAATATGTATTATTTATTATTCTGCTACATAAAATATTGTTGCAACAAAAATGTTGTTTTGTCGCACAAAGTTATGACGAACATACCGAAATAGTTGGAAGAAATTATTCAGACATAACGAACTGTGTTAAAAAATTTATGTCAAATTTAAAACCGATCTCGAACAAAACCGTCTCGAAGTTTTTTTTATTTGCATAAATATCTCAGGGTAATTCTAACCGCGCGATCGCGAACGACACGCAGGTATGCTCGCTTTTCTGTTATCACACACACGCCGACATCGAATAATCTTTTTATCGTGGAAGTTCCGAGTCGGGCTTCGCCCGATATCGCGGCTAATCGAACATAATCACTCGATAGGAATGTCCGCGGAGAAGTCGATCGGCCGATGGACTGGTTTTACACCGCGGATATAGAGGTTAAGGCCGGATAAAAGTCTAAAGGTTTACGCTCGATATGCGCCCGATTGCCGGATAAAATCGTACGCGCGACGAGATCCTATCTATACGAATGCCGCCCCGCCGCGAGTAAGTATCGAAGATATATATGACCATATATCCCTCCCCACGTTGTACAGGCGCGGAGAGTGTGTGTGTTCCGTGTAACGATATTACATCGTATAACTTCGCGATCTGATCCGGGGCCAAAAATGGTCGGATGAGCCGTGTTTCGATTCCCGCCGTAAAGAGATATTTAGATCTTTGTATTTTTGACGCAAACACATGTGTAAAATCCTCGTGTAAGAGAGCGCAATAATAAAAGAACGATATTATTTATAAAAAACATTTTTAAAAACGCAGCTAAAAATCTCTTTTATCATAGACAACGAGTGTGACAGTATCTATCTCGATCGAAAGTAGCGCGAGGAAAGTAGCTTTTAATTTAAATAATTTATTTAAAAAAAGAACAAAATGTGATATTGAAATAATGTAGTTTCGAAAATTGTATTATATTTTTATCAGTTCGATAACTACTGACGCACACACATTAGCATCGAGAATTATTTTATAACGAAAATTTATTCTCTATTTGATCTTCCTCGCGAACAATTGTGTACACTTCAAAACACGTAGTTTTCCCGATCAACTTCAATAAAAATTGTATTTTATGTATGCAATACACCGTTCAATTTATATAAAACTACTCTCTTCCACCTTTCTAGAGAGAAGAGTGATTTTCGATGAGAAATGCGCGCTCTGTTCGCCTCGTCTGTATATGAGTATATACTGTGTATCCGTACCGTGTATCCGCCGCAAGAGTGTCTCTCTCTCTCTCTTTCTCTCTTCCTTTCTCTCTCTCTCTGTGAATCGCTCTGAAAAATTGTAACGACCCGCGCAGCCAATTAAACGAAAATCATACGGTCGCGTCACGGTCGTCCATCTTTCTCTGTCCATTTTTTTTCCATTTCTTTATACAGAGACATAAAAGATTTTTACGACGCACGTCCGAGAGCGGAGCCGGGATGCGTTGCGGAATTAAATTAAATATTATAGTCGAACCAGGAAAGGAATACCGGGCGTCGAGTTTCCGGGCGTTCGAGATGCGAGAGAAATATAACGCGCGTCGCGGATGAAAGCTTCAAGTCGGATGAGAGAGCATAAAGCTTTGAGTTTTAGCTCTCGCTCTCGCTCTCTTGCTCTCGCACGCGCGCGCAAGCAGGATTGTGAAATCGCGCGAGAGCGAGCGGAGTGATTCGCGTGCGGCCAATCGAGTCTGCGATTAAATATTTTAGAATACACGTGCGCGCGTCTGCGTGAATACACGTGCATCTGTATGTGTTGTATACATATATGCGCATATATACGTGTGTGTGTGTGTGTGTGAAAATGTGAGATTATATGGCGTACGTCTGAGCCGAGCGGTGGGATAGATACTTCGAAAATTATTCAGGAAACTGTCACAAGTTGAGAACTCGCGTAATACATATATTATAAGGCCCTTTGTTTCGCGAATCCAATCTCCCAGTTACTTGGTTGCGAGTGAGGGGAAATGTGAGAGAGCGGATATGTACACACATACATATTCCTGTTTCGGGGATGATTCCAAAAGATTTCTGTGTATTTGCCGAAGGGACACGCGCGCGAATCGGATTGTGCGCGCGTTCCTAAAAAACTCAGTCAGATTAAATCTGGATCAAACGAGAGGCGATTCCGCGGGATGAAAAACTGACGGGTTTACGACTGCATATACGAACTGTTTATCGATTCGCGCAAGTTGCCGAATTCGCAAAATTCGCGCGTGCAATTGTTATGTACGCCGAATCCCGCAAACAGTCCTGTAAGAACGGGCGGATTTCTCTGGACCGAGAAAAATGTCATTTTTAGCTCGGGGTATAAAATTGTTTCTTCTTCCCGGTGTGTCATAAGAGGCCATCCCGCGATAACTCTCGTTATATATACGTGTATATCGACATTTTTCCCCGAGATAAAAGCGGAAAGTGTGTTGCGACAAGCGGAGAGTAGTACGTTCCCTAGGAACAAGAGACGGGATTAAATGAAAACGTACGGTCGTGCCGTGTCATATTTTAATCACTGGACACGACAGCTGACAAATTTTATTCAGGAAGCTACAATAGCACACAAATCTGATTTTATCAGGCGACATAAAATGTAATTCCGCTCGTCTCCGCCGGTTATTCAGACTAAAGGCGAGTGTTTCTTTCACTTTTTTTCTTGGAAAACTTTGTGTTCGCACAAACTTTTACCTTTATATTAAAAAAGAAAAAACGGACATCATTTCATGAACATTTCTCCTGTCAAAATTGCGAAATATACTTGCGAACAAAATACTCTGATAAAGCGAGACTTCTTCGACATCTAATGTTTTTTAAAAGAGTGGGGGAAAAAACGCAAACAAAAGTCCGATATCGGATGGAAAATGGGTTGTGAAAAACCATTGTACTTGATCAATTTCGATTCGCGGATTAACATCCTTTTCTTGTAAAACCACGCGAGCTCGCTCGATCAAAACTGTCTTTTGACTGACAAGTTAACAAACTTGTTCCATTTGTATTGTCACGCGCGTTTCTCGACATGTTTCATTTCGTGGACAATTTAAATTTATAACACACCTTTTTTTGATCATTTCACGTCGAAGTTAATACTTTTCTTTGAGCTCTTTTAATACACATACTCACACACACACACACACATTCTGTCCGATTTTTCTTCGTTCGTTCGCAATTTTTTGCAACGAAGAAACAAATGCATGGGATGAGAAATTAAAAAAAAGTGCACCGCTATACAACGCAACAGGTAACTACTAAGCATAATTATCGAATTAACGTCGTCCGACGACGAGAGCTATGATTAGCCGCGCCATCCGACCGTGCGTCGCGCGTTTCCCGTGTTCAAACGAAGGTTATCAAGTCGCACAAAAGAGCGAGGCTTCACGCGTCTGTGCTCCGCGCGGCCGTGAGGATAAAATCGCGAGTAGCGTAACTCGCGTTTGCACCGGCAACCGGCATGTGTGTTATGCAATTAAGACATTGAGAATAGACGATCGCGCATATTCCTGAATAATTGCGCGAAGGACGCGCGCTTAGTTTTTTTTTTTTTTTTTTTTTTTTTTTTTTTTTTTTTTTTTTTT
>QVNZ01006989.1:0-11584 GCA_014825645.1 Pseudomyrmex dendroicus | reverse complement strand
GGTAAATACACATTATCCAATAGCTCCGTGTCGCTCTGCAGGTTCAAACTGTTGCTTTGTTTTTTAATGTAGAGCATCTCTGAGATCAACACTTGGAGTAAGAATGTTCTTGATCTAAGATTCTAACATTATCCCAGTCAAAATCGTGTGAGCGCTCCACTCTGTGATCTGTAATGACGTAACTCTGAGAAGTGTTACGTCGGATGTGGTTTTTATGTTCAGATATGCAAGAACAGAGTAATCTTTTCGTTTGACCAACATAAGAGGCAGAGCAATCTCTGCATCTTATGTGGTAAACCACGTCTGACTTCATGTTAAGTGGTAGTTGGTCTTTATGCACCCTGATGAATCTCGACAAGTTACCCGAATTGGTAAACGCAACACACGTATCTGCTCCAGATTTAACAAAATCTGTCACCTTTTTACTTGTTGACTGAGAAAACGGAAATGTAAAAAATCTTTTTGAGTCCTCTCTATTTAGAGCTCTCCTCAGACGTCTCGTTTTACCAACAGACCCGAAAAAAAGACCTCTCAAACGCTTTCTAATTATCTCAAACAACAAGTCTAATCTGTAGCCGTTTTTTTGTAGGATGTCAAAACTGAGATTCTTTTGATGGAACTTCGGGTGTGAAAGCAGGAAGGCTCTGTCAACTAAGCCAATTATAGTTTCAATTTTTTGGCACAAAGGATGGTGGGAATAAAAATTCAAGTAACGGAGATGATATGATTGTCAATCGAGATAAGAGTAACGTCTAAGAAGTTTAGAGAGCCATTAACTTCAGACTCAATCGAGAATTGTAGTCTGTTGTGGTAAGAATTAAAAACGTCGAGAATCTCCCCATGACAAGACTTCGGAATCGCCAAAGCTATGTCATCGACATACCTGACGTAAAAAGGTGGAATAAATGAGAGTCTGGAAAGAGAGTGCTTCTCGAGATCCTGCAGAACGACGTCAGCTACGATGGGAGAGAGCGGAGCTCTCCCATCAAGCCCCGAAGGTTTGTCTGTAAAATTTATTATTAAAAATAAAGTACGTCGAGCTTAAAATAAGACGAACACCGTTCAAAAATTCGTCAAGTGGTAAAATTGTCTCTTTTTTTATAAATTGCCATCTTTTTATGAGACCATCGATTGCCAGCTCAATCGGAACATTGGTGAAAAGAGATATTACGTCCAGCGAAATTAAGCCAAAACAATCATTTATATATATGCCGGACAACTTTTCAACTAAAGAAAAACCATTAACTATGTGGCTAGAGGCAAAAGGAAGGCTTTTAAAAATAATGCGATGTAAAAAAACCGCCAACCGATGCAATTAAGGTACTTGTAGGTATTATTAGAAATAAATTTTTTATCCAACCATCTTCGCAAAAGTTCTTGTGAACTATTTAAAATTCTGTTAATCGGGTTCCGTTTCAACTCGACATACGTATCAGTGTCTGATAATAATAATATTTTTTCATCATATGAGTTTCTGTCCAACGCAACAACCGTGTTTCCCTTATCCGCTCAAGTAATTAAAATATCTTTGTTATCTCTAAGAAACAATTTTGTAGCCGACAAAGCTGACAAAATATTCTTATCTATGGTGGAACGCTTTACGCGGTTTGTAAGCATTTTTTTTTAAATAGAAACGAAAAAATTTCTAAACTCCATCTTCTTTGACGGATGGAAGTTTCTCACATTATTTTCTAAATGTTTTATAGCATCAATGACTAACGGTTCTCTGTCACTTGACAGAGATAAGCAAAAGCATTTGTCCAATTGAAGTAAACCAATTATATGTAAAGGGATGTCGACCGATGACATGTTGACGAAACATCCTTCACGAGGTTAACGGATCATAATTAGTATTTATCATAAAATCACGAGCCGAAATAGCAGCACCACCAAGTGAGCCTTGACGACTGCCTCATGAGGTGTGATGCAGCCACGCCAAATTTTTTGCATTAAATATTTTTTATATTTTGAAAAATTTTTTCTTTTGTTACATCTCTGTGGTCTAGTAATATTTATAATCGTACCAAAGTACATAGTTATGTACTTAGGATTAGCTAACCACGGAAAAAAAGTAAAGCGTAGTTTTATTATAGACACAATTATGTATATTGTTTTTTAAAAATAAAACAGGTTTTTAGAAAAAGAATGTTTTGTAGTAAAAAGGATAAAGGAAGTTTAATTGATTCCCCTCAGGGTTACAATTTTTCAACACTCCACTTCTATATCCACGATCCATTCGGAGGTCCGATTCAGTTCGCTTTTCAATCGATAAACTCGACTTGAAAGAGACCGGCCCGGAAAAATCCGACGGTTTGGATTCGAACTCGGGACTCTCCACTCGCAGCCCTCGTACTCAGGCCGCGAGATCACTGGGCCGATCTCGAATGTTTTGTAGTATATGATAACGAAAAAAAAGTTAAAGCTTAATCTTCCTTTTGACAAGTATGTTATTGTAAATTGTATTTCTATTCGATATTGTTTTCTATTGTATATTGTTTTTCAATATAATGTACAAAAATTTACTTGATTCTATTTTTTGATATCACTTTTTTTGTAAAACAGGTTTTAAGAGAAAGAATGTTTTGTAGTATATAATATTTTGTAAACCAAGTTTTATAGAAAAAGAACTTTTTGTATTTTGTAAAACAGGTTTTAGAAAAAAAGTTTTTGTAATAAAAGAGAATGTTTTGTAGTATATGATTTTGTAGAACAGGTTTTATAGGAAAAGAAACTTTTTTGTAGTATTAAATCAATTTTTAATTTATTAATTTAAATACAATACGTGTATTTTGCGTCTGTTCTTACCTTTTTTAAAAAGGTAAGTTTTTCGAGATATTACACATTTTGTATTTTGTAGTATTAATTTTGTAAAAGAAGTCTTATAGAGAAAAAATTTTTTGTAGTAATAAGTCAATTTTTAATTTATTAATTTTTAATGTTTTACTTCATAAAGTTAAAGTTTATAGTTTGTAGTTATTTTGTGTCAAGTTTCAAAACAGTTGATTAAAAAAAGGTATATCGGAGATGCAAAACAATTTTTTTATCAGTTTTTTGAAATACTTTATCATAAATTTATCATAAATTGAAAGGTTATAGTTTGTAGTTATTTCGTGCCAAGTTTCAAAACAGTATTTAAAAAAAAGGATTATTTCGGAGGCGTTGCCGGAGCAAAATCACTACGCTGTGAGGAACATTATCGAAGCGATCGGTACTATCGGAAGTGTTGCCGTTGCGAATAACGCGAACCACTACCGTGCCTCTTGATTCTCTCTTTCTCTCTTTAACTCACACTTTCTGTCTTTCTTTCTTTTTCTTCTTTCAACGCGCTCATATATGTACGCCATCTATTAGAACTTATACGAACATGCACACAATTTTATCCCACGACGAGGATAATGATGAGTATGACGTTTCTGAAATGAATTTTTTCAGTTCAAAACTTTATCGTCGCATATCTCCGATCAGAAGGCACGAAAAAAACGCAAGAATACTTTTTAAATGTTTTATTCTAAGTCGATTAAGACTAAAACAAAAGTGATTACGTTCAATCGTTACTGAAAAATTGCCTTGAGAAAATCTCCCCACTTTTCAACTGCATGAATTTCGCATATAAGAGGCACAGTGTGCTTGCGCAGTTCGAGCGCCACTTCGTTGCGCGTGAATTTAGCGTGAGGCACTACCGTGCCTCTTGATAAAAACGAAAATTTTCGTTTCTCATCGGCAATGTGTTAAACTAATTTTGTCTTTCTATTGCTACAAAATTGCGTATGACAAACAACCACTGATATAGGATTAGAAGTATGCAAACTTTCTAAATTGCTTATTATATAGATATCGAACATGTCTTTTAATTCATCGATAATGAATCATATTAAGAGCAATCTGCATTTAATATAATGCAATTATCGATAAATTAAAAAACTCGTTCATAATTATGAATTATTTAAGGTAATACTTACGCGACAGTCCTATCCAAAAGTTTGAGTCTTATTTGTAAAAAGACAGTTACAATATGTATTTATTAATATATTACATGCAAACTTTAAAGTTTAATATATTAACATCTTGATGAAATATATCAACTCAATGTTTAATAATAATTCAAAAATAAACCATCAGTATGTATATTGGCTTACTGGAATAAACTTTTGGTTGCGGATGTAACCGAATAATCTAATCTAACTTATACCACTCTAAGATTCTTGTATATGATATACATATACTAAAATAATAAAAATTTGACACCATTGCGTTAATCTAAATCTTTGACGATGTGTATTTGTGCGTATTTATGCAGTAAACAGTGAAAATGACTCCTCAGTTAAGACATAGTAGCAATTTATTAAAGAGAAAACTCGTAGATTACGGACTTTGTTTAATTTCTATTTCTAAACTAAACGGTCAATGAATTTGAAACTTTTTTATAATATTTATATATTCCTGTTCCATATCATATTTGTTTTTTATAACAATCTTAAGAATTGTATAGATGTTATATTTAAAAATTTGACGTTAACTTGAGTTGCGTATATGCATCACATGTTAAAACTGCACATTTGAATTACAAGTATCTCAAAAACTAAACGGTCAATGAGTTTTTAATTGCATAAAGAGTACTTAAGTTTACTTGTATTCAAAATTTTAGCACGTTCGTAAGAAAATCATTTCGTGGAAGTACTACCTTAAATAAAGACTAACGTATTTTTTTTTGTTATGTTAATGTTGATCAATCTGCATAAAAAGTAACGCATTATAAGTCATATTCAGTCATATCATATCTATTGATATTTTAATGGCATTATTTTATTTTTACATCATTTTTGTATTCTTAGATATGAGCTGTAAGAACATATAATATAATATACAGAAGAAGAACATACAATATAAGTAGAATATTTAAATGATCACTCACCATCATAATTGTTATCTAACAGATTAAGAGTAAACTATTATTTTTCAAGCAGTATCTATCTTTTGCTTAAAAAGTAATCGATAATGCCAAAAAATATTCTGATTAAAAATATTGTATCATCCGTAAAATAAGAATAAAAGTGTCTTAAAACCGATGAAAACTTTTATATATCTCTAATAGATATATTTTACAGAGTAACTCAACATATTTCATAAATCTTTTTCTTTCTTTTCTATTTTATAAACAATGCAACAGTCCATAATGTTGTAAATTCATAAATTATAACTCATTTTTTAGTATAAACTTTTAATCTAATTTCTAATATTAAAATAAGCAATACAAAATAGTTTAAATAACAAAATATTTACAAAATGCTGCAATAACTATATTGGTAACTTCCAGAAAAAATATTAAGATAGAGTTTATAGTTGTGATTTCAAGCGTAATTATTCTAGATAGCTCATCACATCGAAGTATTGTTGTAGACGAACTAGATAAAATCTAATAAACAGAAATAATTTCTATGAAAACCATAGAAGAAGAACTTGATAAGTCACATTTTCGTAATTTTAAAAGAAACCAATTTTAAAGTTCGAAACGTATATGTATTTCTATTACACGTTTTATAAAAATGCTCATATTTCAGATTCTATCGAGAATTTCCGTCTTCTTAGATAATTAAAATATTCTATTTTAACTACCAAATAACATCAAAAACAGAAAATCGAAAAAATTGACTTATCGAGTTTTTCTTATGGTCTTCATATGTAATACAATCCTTTGAACTGTATCGCGATATGGCTTTCACATATTTAAGATTACATTTATTACAGATATGCTTTACTGTTCTGACATTTCTTCGCAAAGTCTTGAGACTATGTGAAAGAGAGATACAAAGGAATGTCAGGATTCATAAATCAGTCGCTGATAATGCGGAAATATTTCCCAAGTTGGTAAATGTAAACCAAATTCTAAAGCTACTAACACAGCAAACTCAGATGTAATTAAATCTTTGCGATTTAAACGGAATACACCTTCAATTCTCTGCAAATAAAATACTGACGATAGTTATATTGTATAAAAAATGCTATACTACGTGTTACCAGCAAAATACCTCAATGAGCGACTTAAGAATATCACCCTTCACATCATTAAATTTTGCTGCAAGAAGTAAACAAGCGCCAGCACACAACTTCCGTGTTTGCTTTGTCACAATGTTTCGAAGGATTAGCTTTTCAAAATATACGTAGGCCATTGCGATAGTAAGTAAATCAATGCCATATTCTAGCTTTGCTATTTTTCTCATTTCTCGTTTTAAGCTAGAAAACAAGAATATAACTTATAAAAACAATAAAGCAGAAAATACTAATACTAATAATGTATAATTTATGTATAAACTGTACTAACCTACGAAGTTTACTAAGAGTGAGTTGAATATGAGGAAACTTTTCTTTGAATTTGTCATTTAGTTCTTTTTTCAGATCAGAAGGTCTTACATAATCAATAACAGATGCCTGCATAAAGCATATCAATGAAAATTTATATATAAAATTATTAAATACATAAAAAATATATCATAAATATGAATGTACAATATGTACCATATAAGATGTAAACGTCAATAACGTTCTGTGTTTTCCAGCAATAAGTTCTGGATCGTCTAGTAAATTTGGATTATATTGAGCAGATTGATCATCCCATTCATAAACTGTAATAATTCATAAAATAATTATACTCGGACTATTAGCATTACTACAAAACAATTTCTTTAAAAAAATATATTACACACCTTTAGAATCAGTACTAAACGACAATGGTGGAGATTCGGAAGTTATATGAGTACGATTTGTAGCTGTATCATAAGAAAGACACCTATAATAAAAATAAAGATATTGTAAAGTATATTATATGTAAAATTATGTGTTTAAATTACACACACACGCACACGCACACACACACACACACACACAAAACACTTATAAAACATATATATAACAAAAATGCACATAAACGTGCTATGATTTTCAATAATGATAAATAAGCAAGCATCTCATGTTCTCATATATACAGAGTGTCTGAAAAATTTTGACACAGCCGAAGTGTAAAGGTAAATTGGATTAATCTGAACCTAAAAGTTATGTACCATTTTGCAACATTTTGCAAAAGTTATTGAGTGATTAATTAATATATGTGATTCAATGAGCGCGTGGAAAACGATAATCCGGATTCTGTAGGCGTGTTTTTCAGTGAAAATCAGTTGACTGCAAGAAGTTGTGTTACACGCCACTCGTTTATTTGCTTGCCTCCGTTAAAAGATTACACATAAAGTAAACTATTTTTCTTTACTGAAAGTCATATACGCCTGTAGAATCAGAACCTTTTTATCCGCGCTCATTAGATCACATGTATTAACTAATCACTCAATAAGTATTGTGAATTTTGCAAAATGGTACGTGATTTTTTTATTCAGAGTAATCCAATTTACCTTTATACTTCGGCTGTGTCAAAATTTTTCAGACATCCTAAATAAAATAATGAAAAAAATAATATATTTTTATAAACTTATGTTATAACTTGTGTTATAAAAATGTTTATAATTCCTATGAATAAATTAATTTACACAAATACTATAAAAATATATTATATACAATATTATCTAAAATGACTATGAATTGTAATAGCTAATTTTTACAACACATCTTTTGCAGAAGTATAACAAAATTTAAGAAAATAGATTTATACAGGCATCGAATAATATACAAGGTGTCCGGTAATTGCTGTAAAATCGCTCGTAGGCAGGTAGAAAGAGTAATACTAAGTCGAAAAGTCCTGTACCAATTTGCGAGATTTGCAATAATTACTAAGATCTTAATTAACAAAGATTCGCGAATAAGCATCGGGAATCGGGCTGTCTTGCGCGTAAAAACATTTAAAATGCTTATTCGGATTTTTGTCAATTAAGATCTCGGTAATTTGTATTGCGAATCTCGCAAAATAGTACAGAACTTTTTGACTCATTGTCAGTATTACTCTTTTTACCTGCCTATGAGCGATTGTATGGCAATTACCGGACGCCCTGTATACAAGTAAGCACGACGTGATTCCTCATGAAAAGGTAAGAAAAAAATATAGTTTTTTTATTTTTGATTTAGTTTTAAATCGAGTTTGAAAATCCTGCGTACGTATGTTGTTACGACTAAGCTACATCGACTGATGTATAACGTGTATCGTATTTGTAAACAACACCCTACGATACCAAACAATCAGTTCTTTCAATTGTGTAAACATTGTTTACAAACATGATACGCATTATACGTTGCGTAACAAACCGTATCTTAGCTGTAATAACGTACAAACGCGGATATTCAAACTCGATTTTCTCGAAAACTAAGCGGACAACAAAAAAATTTTTTTATATTTTTTCTTATTTTTTTAAAGAGAAATTGTTGTGTCCATTTGTAATATTTATCTTATACGTACATACATGTATATACAGAATGTCTGACAATGAACGATAAAGCCAAAGCATGAAAATAGATTGGGTTAATCTAAACAGAAAAATTATTTACCATTTGAAAAATTTGCAATAATTATTGAGATATTAATTAATGAATGTGAGCACGTTGAGAACAATGGATTTTATAGACGTGTGTGATTTTCAGTTATACCGTTGTGAAAATCAGCTGATCGCAAAAAGCTATTACACGTCGCTTGTTTGTTTCTCCGCTTTTCGTTGCTTAGTACGGTGACCCATCCAGATCATAAACATGTCGAGAGCATAAATCCGTGACGTCACGAAAAACATTCACGAAACAAATCGATTACCAATTGTGAGCGCGCTGTGAGCGTATTTCGGACCGCAGCTTCGCAGCCTAAGATACTGCATAAGATAAATCACTTTTCTTTACAGCTGATAATCGTGCGCGTCTATAGAGTCCAATCATCGCTTTCCACGCACATATTGGCTCACATTTATTAATTTATATCTCAATAACTATCGCACATTTTGCAAAATAATAACTAACTTTTCTGTTTAGATTGACTCAATCTACCTTTATGTTTCAGTTTTATCGCTGTAAAAAAAATGGCTTACGTCGTGCAATGTCTTAGCAACGAGAGACGAACGTTTGTTTTTAAACAAACAAGCAGCGCGTGACTTAGCTTCTTGCGATCATCCGGCAATACGCAGAGTAGCGGCGAGTGAAGAAAAAAGATATACTACTTTTCGCTATCAGCTGATTCTTACGGCGGCGTAACGTAACGAACGAACAGCCACGAATCGTGTGTGGCACAGCCACGCAGAGATGCCATATCGTACAGGACGGCATCGAGAGCATGGCGGTGAACAGGCGGTGAGCTCCTACCGCTTCGATGCTCTCGTACACATACAAGCGAGAGCCGCGTTCATGTGCGTGACGGACGCGGCTCTCGCTTGTATGCGTACGAGAGCATCGAAGCGGTGGGGACTCACCGCCTCGATGCTCTCGTGCTGTCTTGCACGATATGGCATCTCTGCAGCCACGCGACACAAAATAAAGAGAGGACGTTTACTCGTCCAATTAATAATTGTTTTGAGAAAAGACAGCGCTATCATTTTCTTACCATTTTTATAATAGCACGATGCGTTTTTTATAATGGTTTTCCCGGGAGGTTTAATCCACCCATTTATTTAATCATTTACGTATCATTAAAAACCCGAATACATTATAGATAACACGCTGGTCTCGAGATTTTCGCTAAACACTTACAGATCTTCTTTGCACTTTTTTGTATATATGGCATACGCCTTGTATATCGTACAACAGAAAAATCAATGCACAAATTTGAGCCGCTGAACAAACATTTTTTAATATAAAGATTTTCTGATAGCTCCAAATTTTTAAATATGTATAGAAAAGAAGTTCACACACGCATAATAATGTGTTAAATTATTTTATTGTTGATTCATATACGTTCAAAGTTAAGCGTGTATGAATTTATGTTATTCTTCATATTTGTAAATAAGTAAAAATATTTGTAAATATTTGTAAATAAGTATTTATAATAAGTAAAAAATATTTCAAAGGAGGATGGTAGAAAATGGCCTCTGGAAATGAAAAATTCAGGATCGTTAAGAATATCACTCAAGAAATAAAAAATGTCATTATCATTTTGCCAAAAAAAAATTATTGTTTAGAAAAAGGAATTTATTATGTTGGCGCGTCGCGTTGCGAGAAAAAGGGGACCGTGGAGTCTCAGGACGTAACAATAGTAAAAATGGCTATTTTTGGCCTCGCTAGAAATAAAAAAAATTCATGCAGGATTGTTAAGAGTATCACTCAAGGAACAAAAAATGATGCAAATATGTGAATACGATAGTGATCGAACATGTTTGCATTCAATTTTGACAGCTTTCTCATCGTTTTTCGGGAAAGTGTAATGACATTTTTTGTTCCTTGAGTGATACTCTTAACAATCCTGCATGAATTTTTTATTTCCAGCGAGGCCAAAAATAGCCATTTTTACTATTGTTACGTCCTGAGACTCCACGGTCCCCTTTTTCTCACAACGCGACGCACCAACATAATAAATTCCTTTTTCTAAACAATAATTGTTTTTTTTGAAACAATAAATAACACAAACGGACTCGAACATCGACGCGATAGGCGCGCAAATAGAAATCGTGTCGGCGTCTGAAAACAATAAGTGTACCCAGCGATAACTCTAAAAATCCCATCTCGAAACGATAGCGAGCGGAAAATTTTTTATTCTTTAAACATCTCGAGCAACTTTCCAAACAAACTCGGGTTATCTCCCAGTCAAGGAAATGGAGCTCGTAAAAATTACGCTAACAGAATTCCGTCAAATAACTCTAAAATTTTATTAATCAACAAACATCTAAGGGTCCGGCTGGCGTAATCGGAAAACTAACATTCTCCCTTTTCCCTTCTCCGAAAAATCGGACGAGCCGACCGAAGCGAGAGATCGTCACCGATTGGCGATCTCACGAAGTTTACCCGACCACTAATTAACGAATAGAAACTAGCGAAGCTCAACTGAGTTTTCCGATTGGGAAAGTCCTCGCTTACTCAAAATTGTATATAAGCTAAGACTCTCCGGAATCAAAAAGAGCCGTTGATCTTAAGCGTCGGAAGTGCCGTAGTGAAACCACCGTCTCAAGAGTTTTAAGAGTGAAGTTCGGTGCAGTAAGTGCCAAGCCAGGACATAGAAGCCGCACTGGTTTTTTCAACCATCTACTCCCGAGTGCTTGCAGCTAAGCCGTACGGGCCAACCTGACATCGCCGCCGCTCAACCAAATAGTAAGTCTACATTATAACTTACAATTATCTCCATACGGAAATTCCACTGCTCACACGCTTAACTCCTGGCTTCGCGACTACTTTTCGGAGAAATCGAGAGGATCGTTTATTTAATAATTCAAAAACAAGTAACACACTCGGAATTTTGAGAATCGGAAGGGCTACTCGCGGCATCCCGCCGTCTTGGGTAGTGTCCGATTTTGGCTCGAATCGGAAGGGCTATTCGCGGCCATGGACATAGGAATATAGGGACGGAGCATAGAGTTGCGGGGGGAAGCCACTGCGGGGAGGTGCGACGAGGTAACATGTGCTTAAATATGATTGGTTGTTCTTGTGCGCAAGCGCAATGACATACTTGAATTGTACGAAAGCA
>QVNZ01006988.1:0-42602 GCA_014825645.1 Pseudomyrmex dendroicus | reverse complement strand
TATCACGCGATGACATCGTCGCGCACGAAGAAGAATGTCGTCAGTCACGGCGATCTTTGGAGCAACAATCTGATGTTCAACAGGGACGTATTGCCCAAGTGTCTGATAGTGGATTACCAACTGTTGAGATACTCTCCCTTGGCGCATGATGTCGCGCAGTTCCTGTATCTGTGCACGGACCGCAGCTTCCGCGAGACGTGGGAGAACGCGATGCTCCAGCATTATTATAAGACACTGTGCGAAACTCTGAACGCCCACGAGGTTTCTGTGCGAACGCCCCCATGGTCGGAGATAGTCCTGGGCATGGAGGAGCAACGGTTGGGTGCTCTTGTCACCGCGGTCATACTCTTCCCTACAGTTCTGATGGACGAGAATCTCGGCGCGACTGTGATAAACGATCCGGCGTCATACGCCGATCATTTTTTCGGAGACAGAAGAGAGTTCGTTATGACAAATATGAAAATAGATCCGGTTTACGGAAGGAGACTCAGCGAAGCTGTCATCGAACTCGTCGAGCTCGCTTCGCGCTTGGATCAATTGCCGATGCCCTCGTAAAATTACGCACTAATCAACATAAAAATAATAAAACTTAAACTTGTATATAAATTATATACATATAAAAGTAGTTATAAAAAAAACGACTCAACGCGGCTCCAACATAGAAGCCGCCCACAACAGGGTTCAAGTCGCTTCCCCGTGAAAGCATCAAATAACTGTGTGCGAAAAATAAATATTTATCTGAATCTCTCATTGATACGCCGTTGATACACTTTCTTGCGCACGTATCTTGCACGCTAGAGTTTTTACTTTCACAGAATAAAAATACATTCTCGTTGAATTGCTGATTGTACGTACACATGATTTTTTTTATCGCGCACAGATGATTGTAAAGCGAATCATATAAACAATATTGTCTCACTCTGCGTATATCTTAGACAAAAAAGACCAGTCGTGACTGATAAGGTTCGCGCTTAACTCATCCGTATCCTCGTTTTCGTTCGTCGGTGTGATCACGGGTTTTGCCGGCGGCCGTGGTACCTCATCGTCACTTACATCCGAAGATTCGTCACGAGCATCGTCGTCGCTGTCCCTGAAAATCAAGGGAAAATGTAGTAGAGTCACGCCAATTGCGATTCACGGATAAATCGAAATAAACGCGAGTGTTGCAATTTCGCGTGTATCTACCGGAAAGTCTCGTTCCTAAAATGATCTTTCGAGGATTGTTGCTTCATCAACGACAAGATGAACGACGAGCACAGCAATCTCATTGGCGGCAGCGTGTGAGCGGATACACTGAGCAACTGCAATTCAAATGAAAATGATAAAGCGTTAGACAATGAAAATGTTTCCTTAAAATCTATGACTTCAAATTACACCCTTCACGGGGGAGAGCCTTTCCCAAATTTTTTTAACACTTTAGAAATGACGTCACGCAGAACAGGATGTGACGATAGAACGCGATTCTCACGGCACGGATAGGATTTTAAAATACATTTGGTATGGCGCGCGCAGAACGCTCGGTTGGATGACCGACTAATTAGTTTTAAAGCTGACGTGACACACCTCCGAGTGAAAATTTGTGTAATTCCCGTAATCTTCTACTTCAGATCTAGGTTGATTCGTCTGTCGCAACCCACACGAATATTTCCCCCGGCAATGTGTGTACTTTAATGACGAATGTGCACACGAAACTACGTGTCAAGGCGCGAGAGATACACTTTAATCTTGTCGACGAAAAACATTGATAAAACCGCACGAGTTTGCAAACGAGTTTTTTTTTTTTTTTCAAAATAAATAAACCATTCGAGCGCGCAAGACTCGACGAAATGTATCGCATATTTGAGACATCTCGAAGTAGCGGTAACATCGCTCTCTCATTCGCAATCATTTAACGGGACTTGTCGATACCTCTTCCGTGTGACGACGCTTGAATGCGTACATTTCGGCGAATTGTTTCTACGTTTATTCCGTTTTAGAATGACTAGTAGTATAGTCATTCTAATAGTGGATGTTAGTCGTTTTAATTTCAGAGAACCGCGTGACGTGCGACGGCACGTATTCGCGAAATTGCAATTGTATGAGAAAAACAAACGGCGAGAAAGAAAGAAATACGTGCGAAACATCATGCAAAATGCAGTTCGTTATTGCGACAATCGGGGCAATTACACGAGCACGTGAATTGCCGGTTTTCTTTCATGTTCTGCGACAACATCGACGATTTTCTTGATAAAAATTAACACTCTTGACGTAAAGATTGTTATTTTTAGCATCAGTCTTGCGAGTGTGTCGTTTTCTTTTTTAGCTTATTTAAGCGAAAAAATGAGACTTTGCTGTTATAATTGTGTAAGAGAAAAAATATATGTAAAAATTAAAAAAATAATAATATAATGTACAATATTCGTTGCGTGAAAACGTAAGAGTTTACACTTTAATTGAGTGTCGAAGGATGCAAATATTAACACGCCATTTGTTTTTGTTTTTTTTTTTGTTTTTGAGTATTCAAAAAAGGATCCCAATATCACATACGCGCGCACAAAATAATGATGCCATATAGGTTTGATCTAAACTTCTCTGCACGATGCATTTTATTGCCAGGTATCAATGGCAACAATCGAGACGATCGCCGAAGAAGATAAGACTTTGTTTCTGCTGGCCTGGTTTTACGTTTCCAAGCAATACCGGACGACAACTCCAACTCGATAGCGCTGTTCGCTATTTTCGAGCCGCGCAAGGGGGTGTTCCATTGTGATCTCTCGACCGAGGGAATCATTTCGAAATACGGAAATTCGGTTATAAACTTTGATGATTTGTGAAAAGAGAGAGAGAGAGATACACCCTGCACATACTTTTGTCACAGAGAAACGGACAAAATGACTTTTTTACTGCTTTCATGTATTTTTTCTAAAGACAGTGTTAGGCCACAAGCAGTAAATAATTATGGAGCTAGTTTATAAATTTATACACTTAACATTTTTCTAGCATAGTTGTAGCATAGTTTTTTATAAATTTACATACATCGCGTTACGTGTCTTACAGCACAGCAAGACACGTAACGTGTACTTTTGCGAAACTCCACCTCTCGGCGGAGGAGATGCATCCCGCTCGGTTTATTTTCAAAGCGACGAATTAATTATCCGATACGGACGCGATGCATGTTACATCGCGAATGGCATTCGATCGTACCCGCTTTTTCCAGATATATAAAAGCGCTCAAACAGTTAGTTCTCTTGTTCCGTTCAATTTGTCAAACCGGCTTTCTGCCCACGCAGAAAAAAAAAATAACACGACGGGACCTAATAATAATAACGGTCATCGTCAAAATGCTAAGATGCACATAAAACGCATGAATAAAATGCATGACGTCAAAGAGAAACAGAGATAAAGTTTCGCGATACGGTGGTGGCGGCAACGGCGGCGGCTGTGACGTGAGAGAGAGACGTGGACGAAGTTTGTCTGTTGTCCGGTGTTGTCCTAAAGGAACAACTGGAACATCGTGAGAAGGTGGGAGTGCCTATATTAAATCATGGCGAGACTTCAGCTGAAAGCCAGTCGTTTGCGGAACGTTGGGAGAATCTGAAAGATCCTCGGATCCTCTGTCATCCTAATATTAAGGAAAAAAAAAAACAGTCCCACAGTGACCACTTTTTCATGTGTCATCCCTCGTCGAGTTGGCACTCGCCGAACACCGTGTCACCGTGAACTATTCGCGTTGACTAAAAGCGCTGGGTAAAACTGCTGATATATTGCTTTTTTCCGCGTGACACTGGGAAATGCAAAAATTAGAACTAGAAAGGTTTTTTTTTTTTTTTTTTTTTTTTTTTTTTTTTTTCAACTTAAGACAAAGACTGTGGTTCGGGAAAGAAAAAACCTTGTAATAAATAAAAAGGTAGCAGACCGGAAGAAACTTGAAAATCTCGGGAGAAATTTCGGGAGATCTTCTTTGGAAAGTGAGAGAAGCTCGGAGAAAATGAAGCTGCCCGGATTGAGACTCATGTCGTGTCTGTTCGCGGTGCTATTGCTCGCAGCGATCGCTTTTGGATATCCTGCGGTGGCTGGAAATAACGGAGTAGTAAGTATCCCTACGAGTAAACGACATCGCGTAATCGAACGCAGGTGTGACGATCAAGAACGATGCGGATGAGTGTCTGAATAGTGATTTACGATGTTTGACAATCGGAGGGACGATTTTCCTGGTAATGTGCGTTCGATATTATTTTTTTTCTCTTTTTCTTTCTCACATCGAAGTCAATTGTATAAAACACGGACTCGTATTTTTGTCCATTGCGAGCGTGTGGGATGTAGGTACGTGTCGAAATTACGAGTGGATGTTGGTTCGTTGAACGAACTAACGTCTCGTTAAACCAATCTTTCTTCGTGCCGAGAGTGCAATGATGCGTCTAATCACATTGAGTCGTAGGTGTTGTACGATCTCGTAAACAGGAAGGATTTCAATGACTTCTTAACGCTCAATTAACGCGACTAATCGTCATTACACGTTGTTTTAATCGCGAGTGCAATGTGTGATATTAAATTGTTTACTCGTTACGTCGAACAATTTTATTTTATTTTTTTTTCTGGACAGCGTTGATTAGAAATCGTAGCGTTGAATCGATCTCTCGTTAACATTTTTGTGCTCAATACTTACAATCAATCTTTTATTATTTTAAGTGTATCTGACTTTATGTTTTTGTGTTTATTATTGCCTTTTTGTAACAATATTATCTTCCGTTTGTAACACAAATAACAGTAACTAATAATTGTTATTGTTTATAACACTTCTGTTCAAGATGTACAATTTGCCAGCGATCGAGAACATGAGGCAAATCCCGCAGTGGCATTGTCTCCGTTACAGAAAATTCGACTACGTTCGTCGCTGTCGGAATTTTCGTTTAGGAAGGAGAAACTGACAAACGGACATTCAGTACGACATCAAATTGCATCGTATAATTGCGCAGAATTCACCGTTCCAAATTCTTAGACCGAGCAGGCCGAGATTTATCAAAAGGCACGGTAGTGCCTCGCGCCAAGTTCACGCGCAACGAAGTGGCGATTGAAACTGCAGCGAGCACATTGTGTCTATTATACGCGAAATTTATGCAATTGAGGAGTGGGGAGATTTTCTCAAAGCAATTAGTTTAGTAGCGACTGACAATCAGTCAACGAAAACTATCGTCTCTAATCTCTTGTTACTTAATTTTTGCCATTAGAATTCTCAGTTTCACTTATCTCATACATTTTCTCTCAATGACAAACAAAACTTCTTCTCATGTGCTTGTTGATTCTGTACGTAAGTTGTTAGTCAAAATTAAACCAAAGAGTTTCTTAGAGTATGAGCATGTAAATAATTTATTCGTCTCGAGTTAATTTATTACTTTCTATCGTCTATTCGCCTAAGTGGCGCGTCCCGCGAACTTATCTCTCTCTCTCTTTAGTCAATATTTACATTTATATATTATGTAAACTGTCTGCTTCTCTCTGTTTACTTAACGCAAACTTGATTTCAAGCACGAGAGAGATAATATATTTTTATCCAATTGTAAACAATATTTTCTTGTAGCATTGTCGAATGATAGCGTTGACGTGTGCGCGCGCAAACTCACGGAGTAACGTGTGTGCAAAGAATGATAAACTGATAGAAACACGAAAGGAACACGCACCTTCCGATAAGAGATCGGAAAATCACAAAACCCCGCTCTCCTCTTCTGAAGAATCTCTCAGAAGTCGCGGATGCTTCACGACAAATGTCGTTTCAGAATAATTTTAAAACGTAAAGTACTTATTCGTAGAATAAAAAAAAATTTACTCTAAATTTAGTAGATCTTGTACATAAAAAGGAGAGATACGCGACTCGTGTATATAAACTTTCGATATTGAAAACTATATCGATTTTCTACTTACTTCTTCTATTATTCCTCTCGGTGATGCGCCAAGATGCTTGTGAACTTGCGGGACGGTTTTCTCCCTGCTCGACGAAGTTTGATCCGCTATAATGTTAGAGAAGGCGGTCCGCAGCGTGTTTCTTTGATCCGAAAAGATTTCCAAGCAAATACCGGTCTCTCCTTCAGATTTCGGCTCCAGTGTGAGCAGTTCCTGAAATCCGTTCCGCAATAAACAAATACATGTATGCGTGCGCGCACGGTCTCTTCAGTTCATTCAAATATACTAAACCAGGTACAAATACATAAATTATAGATATAAGCGAGATATTTTATTAAATAAAACTGTAGATTGTAATAACAAAACAAAAAAGAGAACATTTTGTTCGCGCACAGACCCGAAACATACCTGATTAGAATCCAAAAAGTACAGTTGCGACTTCCGTTGCCACTGGCCGAACGAAGAGTTGCGTTTCTCTTGCAGATGTGGTACAAAAGTAGCCGCTAGTATGGAACTGCTATTTTCGATAAGACACGTCTTTTTATAAACAGGTACCGCGTTTTGTGGTGTAAATACGTATACTGAAAGCAAACAGACATATTCTTGTAATTAAAAAGATTTAACAATCGTTCAACAATCGAACCTGTTTCCTTGATATGCAAATGTAGAATAAATAATTGTTGTATTTTGTAAGTTATTGCCTGACTGAGGTTTAAAACGTACACGAATTGTCAGATGTAAGTGCTGCCATGTACGTGGATTTCGGGTCGTACGTGAGACTGACGACGTTCAACGGAACGCTCCAGATAATAGCGAGAGTTAAGACATTCCAAACGATTATGTGCTGTTGGGACGCGACTACCACAAGATGACAGGCCTCGTGTTTACCGAATTCTACTCGTCTATAGCAAACAATGTAACAAAATGCAAAATTGTAACAATATAAAATTATGCGTTTCTCAAGAATGCAATTATTTCCGTATTTAGCTTTAGCAAAAGCTGTATCGATAACTAGAATATTTTATATATGGTATACTCCGACTTACTTGATCGGATAGTCGTACTGAGAATGCGTAAGATTACACTTTAATTCGCAGGTTTCAGGTATCCATATAGTTAAGGTAGAATGGAAACCGATAGCCAGTAACGAGCCATCGGGTGAGAAACCCGCATCTGTAGCAGGTAGATTGCGATAGTCTCCCACTCCGTAACAACACCAATGTTTCGTCTCTTCTGCAACAAATGTAATTGCCAAATAATAATACATATATATTTTCCGCCATATTTTAATAAAGCTTTTATTTTTTTGCAACATAAACGAAAGGAGCGAAAAATAAATGTGACTTGATGTGTGACTACGTACTTTCTGTGGCCTTTACTAGATTCCACAATTTGAATCTCTTATCCTTGCCCGTGGTCACAGCCAACCATTCCCCGTCGTCAAATGCAGTAGCCGGTTGAAAATTCAGTGCGTTCACTCCGTCTTCGTGAGGCAGTTCGATGGATGTATTCAATTTGAATCTGCAACATATCGATGTCGCGCGAAATATCACAAGTTAATATCGCAAACAAAATCAACAATGTGTAAACGATAGATTCACACAGTCTCTCGATTTCTTACATTTGCTTCTTCAGATCGTACGCCCAAAATTTCAATCTGATTTCTATCGACGAAACTTTGTCGTTACGTTCCTCCACTGTTGCCATCCACATGCCATCGTGATTTATTGCTATTTTTGTAACCTCCGTATTTACAATAATCACGTCGCGTTCTTGAGTCAAGAAATTTTGCGCAGTTATGTTAATCTATGGAATGTGTTTATTGCATAATTTTATTGTC
This sequence comes from Pseudomyrmex dendroicus, assembly GCA_014825645.1. NCBI lineage: Eukaryota > Metazoa > Arthropoda > Insecta > Hymenoptera > Formicidae > Pseudomyrmex > Pseudomyrmex dendroicus. Next base: position 34,885 of record QVNZ01006988.1, on the reverse strand, counting down.
TATTATTCCTAGTTGCACGCTTTTTTTTATATCATTTTATATCCGTGACATGCACTACTTTACTTACGTTGTACATCAGAGTCTTTGTGTGAGTGTTGTAAAATTGTACGTGTCCAGTACGACTGTTCAGAACGAGACTACCTGTTCTTGGATCGACAACAAGTCCCGCGGGAAACAGATCTTTGGACGAAAGAACGCCCCACGTGAAGTTTTGTATCACCGAAGTCAATTTTCTTTGAGGATTTACTATAATGATACCTGTTGCGAAATCAAATCAAAAGAATGCAATTAAGCGATGCAAATTTTTCGTTATTGTAAAAAACTTGAACTTTACAGAAAGTGATGAAATTTTACCGTTATCTAAAGTCGACACAGCTACATACAAGTTGTCGGGTGCGATTGTAAGATGTTTGATAGGAGCCGGTAATCGCGGGAGAAAAGATTTATGCTGAGGATTAGCTAATGTCCATTTTACCAGCACGCATTCACCACCACCGCTGTACATATGGCCACCTACATAAGTACCAAGTGTATTTACATTTGATAATTTTGTAAATTTTTAAAACAAAAATATATAACATGTATTTTTACCTGATTTGCTGAACGCTATTTCTGTAACTGACAATGTATGCCAATGAAAAGTTGCTGTATATGGTCTAGATTGAAATAAACTTCTCCACACTACTATACGACCACTTGAATCTCCTGTGGCAACACATTCTTCTTCCGGATGACCAGTTATACAAGTAGGAAATCTGCCCGTGATGTATCTACCGGTCTTGTGTCTATATTTTCGATATTACATATTTAAAATACATTAGACACTTAAAACTTTCATGTATATACACCCACACACACACACAGTGTTTTTAAATATATATAACTTATATCTTACATTCTATCAACTAAATTTCTAGCAGGATTCAATATATGTAAATCTGCCTCTGATATAAGTGCCACTAAATTGTCTCCATGATTTCCAATTACATCAATGTAATATTTCGGAGAATCCGTACTGAAAAAACAAGCAAATAATAAGAATATAAAACTTAGCAAGAAATATCAGAAAACTTGTTAAAACACATTTCTCACAAGAGATATATCGACTTCATGCACATTCCAGTTTCTATATTAAACAAAAGTATGTATATCTTCAATGGATATCTCTCACAGGTGGAGAGATAAGTTATTAGTGCCTGGCATATTTCGTTTCCATGAGGCAGTTTGTACTTCACAATGTGGAAAGTTTTGATTTTTGCTTTATGCTGTGCTATAGATGTCAATTGCTGCAAAAATATCATTGATGTACATAAGTAATACCTGCAAATGAAAATAATAAAAACAATCTATGCTTAAGTGAAAACTTTACCAGTTTTTTGGTGATGATGCCACTTTGGCAATCCCAGAAATTCAATTCCCCATTCTCAGTACAACTAATAATACAGTTAACATTAACAGGATGTATTAGTAGTTTGGCAATTTTGTAACTTGAAGGTTCAAACTCTTGCACGAAGTCTCCTGTTTGCGTGCTATACACCCTTATAACATTCTTCCATGTAATGTACAATGTTCTGAAAAACAAAAAAAACACATGATCTCATCTTACACATATATGTGCAACTCTAGATCTACTCAACAAATTATTTTTGAGAAACTGTGATAAGTGAAATAGCAGAACACTTAGCGAACTCACTCTCCATTATTCGAGAAAAGCGGCCGTTGCTCAATTATACTACCGCCACTTTTTCTTTTTACAATTAGATCGTCCAGATCGACCAGGTTATTAATGTTTACGTCAAGAGAATTGTCAGTCTCCTCGATCAATTTCATCTTGATATGTTGCAATAAAAACTTTTACAAATCCATAAACATACAAAATCCTTTCAGCTACTATTGTAACTATTTTACAATTACATTGTTTTCCCCACAAAAGTACAAATTAAACACGAGGTTGCACCGGCAGACATCCACATGCGGTACATCTCTCCCCACTTTGAAGAAAAAAGGGCTCTGTTCGGTTATTACTGGCAGTACTGAAAAATCTATAGGATACGTAACGTGTACCTATATAAATTTTCAGTACTGCCAGTAATAATTGAACAGAACCAAGAAGGAAAGATGAACGGTGCAAGTGCAAAAAGTTCATCTGAAGAGAACAAGTGAGAACAGGTCTGTAGTCAGAGCCATCTACAGATCGTTAGTTCGGCAAAATATAATTCTGAAGCGCGGCAACGTTCAACATGTACACGTCACATCTTGTCTGTTAGAGTCAATTAGCAACAGACGTCCCGAATCGGCCGAGCTAATAAACCTCAGGTTTAGACCTCAGTTTTATGTCGAATATAAGAGATTAGGATTTCATTATATAAAACATTTACGTGAAAGTGGCTAGACTTCCGCACACGAAGGCTATGTAAGTTGCCATAGAAAACGACAATATTAGACTTTTGTCAAGAATTACGGAGGGCGAGAATAGAAGGGTTTGACTATATATGCGTACAGAAATATAGACCCTGTATATCTGTAAAATCATGCGCCAAAAATTACATATGCCACACACGTATGCCCATGTACACATATGTAAACAAACACATGGAGTACTACAAAAACACTTTCCAAAAATTAATTTATGTCAGTATTTAAATATAAATTTCTTCATGATCATATTTCGAGCCACTTCGCCGTCATATGTTCCGTGTTTCAGGATTCCGCCGATCCGGCTGGGTAAAATACATGTCTGACATTGTCACAACGTCGGGAGATTTCCCTGTTCGTCAGTGCGGCTATATATACGCCGCTCTCACACGTGTAGAAATATGCAGAACAAGATAAGCATAAACGGGCGAGACACGAAATGCCGACGCGCACACGCGTGCACACGCAACACGTGCGGCAACACGAGGGAAAAATAGTGTCGCAAATCTGCTCGCACTCCGCGATTGTATAGTTTTCTCTACGTCACGCGGATCTCGTCGTGTGCTCCGGAGAGACGGAGCACAATGTTCAGTTATTCGTATTATTATGTGAAAACCATCATAGAGAATGGAAAGCCGCAGAAAACATATAAATACGCAAAGGGGTAAGCATTAATAACATTCAATCTCTGTGTAATATTTTACAATCGCTTGCGAAACAAAAAATCGAGGCCTGAAATGAGTAACAGTCACATGCGAAATAAACGCGAATGTTTCTCTTCTTGTCACGTGTTTCTTTTAAGATTTATTATATTTTCTTATACTTTATAAGATGTATAGAGACTTTTTTAAAGATTTATTGTGTATTTTCTCTTATATAATTTATACGTTCTTTCTTTGCTTCTCTCTTTCTTTCTCTTTCTCTCGTGTAAAAGATTGACACTATTTTTCAGTACATAAGATCTTTTATTTCAAATTTCAATTTAATCTTTCAACATGTATTATTTTTTCACACATTATTTATTTTTTCATGTATTATTTTTTTTTAAGAGAATATTGCTGTGTGTCTACATTTTATTACAAAAAAAAAAAAACATCCCAAGCAAAATACGATGTTTGTTAAGATATCCAGCACAAGCGACACAGGATGCATGGTCGACGTTAGGTCACTATAATCTTCTCACACGTTCACTAAGAGGCGGACTATCCGGTTCCGGCGATGTGCACCATCCTGCTAATACTGTTTTCAAGGTTCTCTTTATATATTATGTCATTTTGTATCGCTATTATTACTGCTATATTACTGCGCTGTGTGTGTGTGTGTGTGTGCGTATGTTATTGCTGTTGTACAATTCTTTCTCATTACACGCACGCAATAATTACACAATATCTAAAAAAATCAAACAAGTGTAAAACCAATATGTTATTCTTACTGTTTGTTTTTCACTTTGTGTAAAATACTTTACAGATTTATAAATTTCTTGAAACAACGGGGTATTATTGCACAACGCGATTGTGCGGCATACCGATATAATTGCTGCGAGACCAAGAGATTGCAACATCTCGCTTTTTTTTTTTTTTTTTTTTTTTTTTTTTACGGGTGAAAGAGATTTTTCTCAAGGACCTTCGGATCACACGTGTGACTCTCGACGTTCCTTTTCTCCCTTTGATTCCGCGGATGTATTTTTGTTCACTAAATAACGATCAATACGCGAGACACGCATCGTGCATGCACAGATTATCTGAGAGATCTCATCGCGCGTCTTTGGAAACGACTCTGTTTCGTCAGAACATCCCTGGCGCGCATCGTTAAAATTCACTTTTGAGAAACATCAAACGGATTTTGTCGCGCACGCGTGACTGAGCTTAAATAATGTGTAACTCGTTTGATATATTTTTAGGCCCCGCTACATCTTCTCACGGGACGTCTCTCGGCGAATGTGTGTTTGCGCGCGTATATAAACTTTAATCTCTCTCTTCAATCTCTTCTGTGAAGGTTTAATTTCGCGCGAGAGAGACTTCTCGTGAGAGAGAGATTAGAGGAGTAGTTCATTTTTTTCTCTCTGAAATATAAAAAGCAATATTTTAATTAAATTAATATTAAAAAATATTAAGACAAGAAATATATTAACAATAACAATGTTCCTGGCAGTCGGCCAGGCGCTGATGCAGATGCGCTCTTTATTAAATCAAGCGTTTTGACGATACATGAAGAAAATTATTGTCGCAAACTATAATATTATGCGTCATTTTGACAGTTACGACACGTACATTTTGACGTTTTGTATTTTGGCTCGCGTGTTCAATTGAATTACCGTACGTTTATTCGGTTTAAATCTTATCTTTTAATATACGTTTTATTATTATTTTTGTAAAGTATTAAAATTTTTGTAGCAGCTGCTCACGCGCGAAGATCTCGCTCTCTCATCAGTCGCTTTGTCATCTACGTTTACAGTCGACTTTTATTTTATTTCAAGTGTGAGTAAAGAGCCTTCCTTATTTAAACCGTTTATATTTTATTGCAACTATAATACTCTGTCTTTTATGTTTTCCCGCGGATCGCAATATCAACGCGCGTGTATTGCACATTATTGTTATTTACGTAATTTGTCGCCGGTACAAAAAACTTTACCGCGCCGTATATCTTCATTCACGGCTCAATTAGTCTTTTTATTTGCAGTGCCGAACAACATCGTCTGCGGTCTTTCCGACCTTGCGTCGCTGCTTGTCACGCGAAACTGCACGAATAAAGCGCATTTCTATTGAAATACGTGGCGCGACAAATGTGAAACCCATTTGCGATCGATTGCAAGGTCATCGCGGTCCAGCCGGTCCGCGGCATATTCGTTTAGCCAACCGCCGCGTATGCGTCACGAGACGCCTGGAAGCGACGGAAAAGTATTATATAGGTGAGGCATGGGTGGGTGAAGTCGGCTCTCGTGTATTCCTCTCTCTCAGCAGACCTGGATCGCCGAAGTAACGGTTTTACACGTTCACGAGCGAGAGTCGCAGATCCGCGCGAGGTTTCGCAACGTGCGTTCGTCGAAGAAGGTGTGCAAAAGTTCGCTCCGCGCTCGTGTTTTCGCACACATTGTCGACCGGATGGTGAACGGAGCGACGCGAGATATCTGACGTGAAATATTCATCGATAAAGACCGAAGACGAGATCACAATGAGCTATTACGGAGGTTATGGTTACGGCGGCGGCGACGGCGGCGGCGGCGGCGACGCGGAAGATTTGTTCGTTAAGGCGGCGGTCGAGGTCAAACGATTCCTGCCGTCGCTCTTCAACATCAAAGTGGTACGCATGTCTCGCATCGGGAACGGGGAGTCGATAAAGCTCGCTGTATCCGCCGCGTTAATTGACGCATATTTAACTTTTTGTTGTTGCGCACCGCCGTGCGATTGGCCGACCTGCGACGTTCTCACGCGCGACGCTTCGAATTTCATTTCGCAGTTTTTTCGAGCTGTTGAGATTTAAACAATTGTTCGCAATTAACACTTATTTACAATAAGTGTTTGATTGTAATTGTTCTATAGATACAGGGGAATGAGATTGAAAAAAACGCGTTGTATATTGAAACGCATTTTAATGCTCGATATTTTTCCTGTAAGCACACAAGTTTTTTTCTTTGTTTCTCTGCTTTCTTTCATCACTTCCAAGTACTTTTTCCGTAGAAGCTTAATTTGCGCTTAATACTCACTTTTGTGAAATCATGTAACACAGTTTGCGCGTGCGAAATGAATTGCCCGAAGGAGAGTCATGTGAAACCGATTAATTCCGCAACACACATGGCTCCGCTTTTTTTTTTTTTTTAACTCAACAAAACTATTTCGCGAGATGTGACGTTGCGAGTTTTGAGAGCTACATGCAGACATCTGTTTTATGAATGCGTGTAGCGTTTCGATGACGTTAACATGTAATGACAGTAACAATGACGCCATTGCATTGAGAAATGTGTATGATTAACGCAATATCATGTGCTGGCGCGACACGTGCTCATTAGAATTAATAGAATTTAGGTTAATGCGCGTCATATCGCGAGCATGACGGTATTCAAATGCCATCTCTTCACGTGTGCTGAGCACAAACCCAGTTTGATATGTCATTTAAGTCATCTCGAAATGACAAAACATTCCCAAAACTTCAATTCGAAATTCAAATGAGACTATTCTCGCAATGCAGATATTTCATCGTGTTTTATGCGAAAATACAATAAAATTTAAATAACTATTTTTTGCTTATTCGCGTCTCATTTTGTACACAGAATCCTTGTAAGGATAAATTTAAAGAAATCATGCGAGAAAAATATCGCTATTAAAAAATATTTAAAAATATTTATCTAGAAATCACAAGCGTCTGAAATTAGCTTGATTTTTCTTAAATGTGTGTTTAAATGTGTACAAGTTGTGTAATATATAACACATATTGTGTTGGTCAACACACAAGTATATAAAAGAGACACGGGTTCTTGTACACGTGATATACTTGTAAGGTTTCAAACGCGAAACAGAGTGTTAGCTCGCCCCAATCGTGAGAGAAACACATCGTCGAAATGGTGAGATACGCGAAACAGACGTGTTCAGGTTTTGTTATTATTTGTTTATACACACAATCCTTGTCTCGGACAAGGTGACATTTCCGGTTTACATTTCACACAGAATTTCAACGACACTTCAATTTCAAAGAAATGACAACTTAAGTGTAGCTTCGGTGTTACAACGCACCTGAACGCGAAATGTTTCGTAAACTGCGTTAATTTAAACAAAAAATCAACACCCCCGTCGTTATTTGCCGAGATATAAAAAGATGATCCCTTGGATGTCGCGTTCAACAGCCTATTTTGGGTTCACACGCGCAGCATCGGCCTTTATCTTCACTGGCCATTAAATGTTGGAATAAAGATAGAACGATGATGCTCTCGTTCTCAAGGAGGAAATTGATTCCAGGTATTTGTGTGTCTTATCTCGTTGTCTGGGAAATACGTTCTCTTTATTAATAGTTTTAAAGAGAAATGCATCATCCCTTCTGGTGAAAAAAATCGATATGCGCGAAACGCGGCAAGATAAAACGTCGCAACCACACGGTTTTGGTCTCACGCTTTGTTCTTCTTCGTAGAATGGAAAGTTCATCAAAAAAATGCACCTTGTATTCCTTGTTTATCGATTTATTACTTTGTTACGTGTGTGCAGTATTACTCGCATCTTATCAAAACTTAACTGCAATATAAATTGCGGTTTGTTGTCGTCCGGTACACTTATCACCACCACGCGATTGTCAGGGACGATAACTGTATCAAAACTTTAAGCAAGCTTCGCCTTCGCGAACAGTATCGCTTTTCGTTTTGTTCTGTGAATACACGAGTCTTTTTTTTTTTTTTTCACAAAGAAATTCTAGAATACGAGTAACGATTTTTCGACGCACGCGACCGCGTTTCCTCCCGCTCGCGTCGTTAAATTAATAAACTCGTGGTCGTTTTAATTAATTCGTCAAGATGCATCCACGGCGCGACAACTACGCAAATTGTCGCTACTCTAATTACATGCAGGAAGGTCTTGCAGTTCTGAAGATCGGCTCGAATTTCGCGTCCGCGAGAATGACGGGCGGAAGCGGAAACAACAACAATACCGTTTACTCCACCAAATTGGAATTCGCTTCCGCGAATTCGGGCGCGAAGCCGAGTAACAGGTTGAACGAGCGTCCGTCTCAGAGGAAAATCTTGTACGAGGAAAACGCCGTGCGAACGACGAACAATTACATAGGAAAGCCCTGCTACAACGTAGGCACATTCTTCGAACGGTCTCGTGCGCGTTCTTCGAGGACAAATTGAAAAATTAAAATAACTAGACAATATCCACACGAGTCGAGAAAATCGTATCTCGAATTAAAAAATTTTAATGCAAAATCGCATGTTCGCAGTTAGGGGAGAAAGGATCCGGCTTCAGACGAGGAGAAGTCCAGGACTTCAACACGCTGAGACGCGAATGCCTGGCCACGGGACGGCTTTTCGAGGATCCCGAGTTCCCGGCCGACGATTCGTCGTTGTACTTTTCCCGCCGACCGGACAGATACATAGAATGGAAGCGACCGATGGTCAGATATTTCTCCAGTCCTCAATCTGTGATTTGTTCTCGATTTTCGTTGGAGAATAATTTGCAGTGATGTCGTGTCTCAACGAGGTGATTCAATGCGATTACTCAACGTTCTGTGTGCCTCACAGGAAATCGCGGACGATCCTCAGCTCTTCGTGGAGGGTTTCTCGAGGTTCGACGTCCAGCAGGGAGAACTGGGAGACTGCTGGTTGCTGGCCGCCGTAGCGAATTTGACGATGCATCAGAATTTATTTTTCCAAGTGGTGCCGGAAGATCAGAGCTTCGAGGAGAACTACGCTGGAATCTTTCACTTCAGGTTCGTCGTTTCTGGAATTTATTAGTCACCGAACGTCAATGTGTTTGTTAATCAAGTTAGTCATTGATCTTAAATGTCACGCGAAACAAACACCTCGTCTGAATCCTGGCAATGTTCGCGAATTTGCAAAAAGAACGTTTACTATAAGTCACAAGTCGTCTGATTGCTCAGACATAACTATAATACAGTAAACGTTGGAACTTATAAAACACGTAAAACATATCGTACGTGTCAGGTTCTGGCAGTATGGCAGATGGGTCGACGTGGTGATCGACGATCGATTGCCCACGTGTCGCGGGGAACTGGTGTATCTGCACTCGGCCGAGAACAACGAATTCTGGAGTGCCCTTCTTGAAAAAGCGTACGCGAAACTTCACGGTTCGTACGAGGCGCTGAAGGGCGGCACGACTTGCGAGGCCATGGAAGATTTCACCGGCGGCGTAACAGAAATGTATCAAATGGACCAAACGCCGCCGAACTTGTTCAACATACTGTTGAAAGCCTACGAGAGGAGTTCTTTATTGGGTTGCTCGATCGAGGTAAATGTGCAATTTATGGCACCTGTTCAAAACTTGGTTCTTTCTTCGTGTGAATTGCGTGTTTTAAGCGCTCGAGCTATTCGAGAACTTTTATGTCATTGAAGGTGTAAATGTTTTCAGCCTGATCCGAACATAATAGAGGCCGAGACACCTCAGGGGCTGATACGCGGTCACGCGTACAGCATCACTCGTGTGAAACACGTGGAGATTCAAACGCCAAATCAGCACGGTACCATTCCACTGTTGAGGCTTAGGAATCCGTGGGGAAACGAAGCGGAATGGAACGGGCCTTGGAGCGATCAGTGAGTGATTTTGTTTGTTTATCGGGGACGTTTATCGCTGATGCGATTTCACCGTTCTGTTTGTTTTTGATCAGATCACCGGAATGGAGATTTATTCCCGACCACGAGAAGGAAGAGCTCGGCCTAACTTTCGACGTGGACGGCGAGTTCTGGATGTCGTTTCACGATTTCACGCGCCACTTCACCCAGCTCGAGATATGTAACTTGAATCCCGATTCCCTAACGTCGAGCGATATCAGCGCCGGGAAGAAGCACTGGGAAATGAGCGTGTTCGAGGGAGAATGGGTGCGCGGAGTAACAGCGGGTGGTTGTAGAAATTATTTAGGTAAAAAATATATATATTGAATTTTTTTTTGGAGTAAATAAAAGAATTCCGAATTGGAATATGAAAAACAACACATCTCTCGTGCAGAAACCTTCTGGCACAATCCCCAGTATCGAATCACGCTGGAACATCCAGACGATGACGACGACAAGTGCACCGTAATCGTCGCTCTGATGCAGAAAAACAGAAGAGCGCAAAAGAGAATGGGAGCCGATTGCCTTACTATCGGGTTTGCGATATATCACGTGTGTATCAAAATGTCAACTAACAAGAACATTGACTTGTATAAATTTCTTAACTCATAAAAAGTACAACAAAACAAAGCTTTTGTTAATAAGTGCATTTTCAATTGACAGTTGCAGTATTCCGACAGATTACCAAAACCACTAGACGTTAACTTCTTCAAATACAACGCGTCCGTCGGCCGTTCGCCGGCGTTTATAAACTTGCGGGAGGTCACCTGTCGTTTCAAATTACCACCGGGTGTGTATTGCATAGTTCCAAGTACTTTCGATCCGAACGAGGAAGGAGAATTCTTGCTGAGAATCTTCTCTGAAAACAAGAATAACATGGAGTAAGTTTTCGTAGCACGCATATAGCGACTTATCTCATGCCACGTGTAGTCTTAATCGATGTTTTCTTGTTTGTTTACAGAGAAAACGACGACCAAGTTGGTATTGGCGAGGTTGATGATAGGGTAAGAAGAGTATATTAAGAATATTCAAATGCAAAAACGAACACTACGCGATAATGCTGACAGTAGTTTAATCCTAAGCAGAGAATATACAAATGTTTCAATAACAATTTAAAATCACCAGTGTTTTTTTGGTGCGGGAAACGTTTTCTTACAAAACAAATTAAAACATTATATAATCGAGCAAAATTTACATCGGAAAACTAAATTGCTGCAAATTACATTAATCTGTTTAGGATGATGTCAAAAGGCGAGAAATATCTTTTTTTTTTTTCTTACACAACGCACAATAATCTAGTAATTTACAACATTCACAGCTTGAGTTTAATCACGGATTGGTACTGCTAATAATTGGTTTGCGCTAATCACATAAATGATATAATTGGCATTGCAGTGTGCTCTTAACTCTCGTGCTTAAAAATGTAGTAACGCTTGTGAAACAGGTTTTCTGTCTGAAACGTGAAATACTGAATGTTACTTGAACCACTCACACGTTGGTAACTAAATGTCCTTACTAATATGTCACGTATGCATGTTTCTGTGGCTTGGCTTTTAGGTAATTAATCCCGCAGGCAAAAAAGAAGAACAAGATGAAGATAACGTAAGTATATTTGTGTATGTATGTGTTTACACACCTTTATCGATTGGTCACGTATCTATTTTTGGGAATGTACAACACGTAGATTATTTACTAATGCAAAATAAAATAATCTACTGAATATTGGTGGTGGTACATAAAAAACTCAATTTGTTTGTTTTACTTGCATGACAAAAATAAAATTTGTTTATTTTTGATAATAACTCACTCTTTAACATTTATAATTCTGATATATAACTGCAGATGCGACGAATTAAAAGACTTGAAAACTACTGCAAAACAAAAAAAAATGTGAATTATGTGTAAGAAAATAATAAAAGATGTTTTTTTTTTTAATAATAAAAGATTTACTTATACGTATGTTATTTTTAGGTTCGCGACGAGCCAGAACCAGACCGCAACACAGAGAAAGTCCGAGAATTCTTCAAGAAACTTGCTGGCGATGATTTAGAAGTAGACTGGATGGAACTTAAAGATATTTTAGATTTTGCCATGAGAAAAGGTATATAGATTGTAGTTTTTTTCCAATATACCAAGTTTTATAAAGCTTTGCTTCGTAGTACGTTTTGTCATGTGTTCTGCTTAAATACTCACTCTTTCTGACAATCTTTTTGCATCATATAAAAATCACGCTTATACAACTAATCACTGTAGTATTTTTATTACAGATAGTAGTTAATATACATTTATAGTAATTAATATACATTTATTGTCCGTGTCACTATATTATTTTTAACTTTGATGATAGCTGTGCAATTTATTGCTTTTTTATGTTATACTCGTTAAAAATGTTTTATTTGCTCAGCACGCATCTTGACAATTTTATCAGTTGTGTCGCACGCTTATCTTTCATGTTGTGTGTGATTCATATAAAATACATTTAATTACAAAGTACATAATTACATTTGGGATTCTTATAAATAATTCTATAGAAATTAATAGAATTTGAAAATCAAGTATATGTTTATTTATGTACTGGGAAAATTTCTTTACTTAAATTAATCAGGAACTTTTCAATCAGTTACATGACTGTATATATAATCCACTTGTTTTACTACATAAATAAAATAAGCATTGTGCACATATGTATGTATAATACACATACACGCAAATTTAAGAAGAACTATTTATTATCTGATAATTGTTGAAGAAGTTATTCACACAAAGTGAACACAAATGCAAATTGAAGAAAGAGAGAGGCGAGTTTAAGCTTTGATTACACTTTATTTTAAATAAATATTTGCTGTGCTTTTCGGATTGTTGCGGATTCTTAAAGCCCAAGTGTATTTGTGTAAAACGCGATGATAACATGTAGCTGTATGTTACGGGTAGAACTACCTCAGTTGGCGCATAGCGAGGCTCCCGAAACCGTTGAAGAAAATGGTTCGTTTGTCGACACTATCATCTCATTGCTGTGTGGCATTGTTTGTAATAATGAACAGTACAATAAACCCGTAGGTAAGACAACTACTCTACTGCAGAGTTGTTTTATCATTTGTCATTCTCACAACTGACCTTGTTCGTTTATTTGTTTCTATTGTTGTTATGTTAATACGTGAAAATACAGCATCGTCGTTACTTGTGCAATGAAAGCGAAGTGACGTTAGCAAGAGAGTTAAACTCTTTAAAAAAGTTTAATGCTTTGTAAAGAGCAAATCTAATCAAATACCTACTCTGCTCTTATTAAAACCATGCTTCCTCGATTAACAGGTTGGTGAGATTAACAAGTTGCTTAGATTTATCACACTGCTCGTTTAAAATCTACCCATCATGTTTCACACAAATTATTAAGTTGTCGCTTCTAAGTTTATATGATGGAACAGAATCTGAAAAACTTTTCAAATAAAGTTTTCGCGACAATCTCGTGACAAGACGGTATACGAAGAAGAATGACTAATAATTAATGTTACGTTTCTTTTTTAAACTGCAGAAACGCACGACAGAGGATTCAGTAAAGATATATGTCGCAGTATGGTTGCTATGTTGGATGCAGATCACTCTGGCAAACTTGGTTTTGAAGAATTCAAAACTCTGTGGGACGACATCAGAAAGTGGAGGGTAACTATCGCATCCTTCTTGCAGTTTCTTGAACGATTTTGTGTACTTTGTGTTTTAAATTTTGTGTTTTTGTATAAATATACATACATGTGACTGAAATTAATGTTTCAGGCCGTTTTCAAACTGTACGATAAAGATGAATCGGGATACCTAAGTGCATTTGAATTGAGACAGGCCTTAAATAGCGCCGGGTATCGCTTAAATAATCACATTCTTAATATTTTGGTTCACCGTTACGGCACCAAAGACGGCAAGATTACTTTCGACGATTATATAATGTGCACTGTCAGGCTTAAGACAATGTTCGGTAAGTAAAAATATCACTTGATATTCGTATTACATTTTCTGCGCACTAAAGTGTAACAATATATTGAAATTGATATTCACTACATTATTGTTGCAGATATTTTCAAAGAGAGAGATCCGGATCAAACCAACACGGCTACTTTTACGATGGAAGAATGGATGGAAAAGACACTCTATTCATAATAAAAAAAAAAAAGTTTACAATTTTATCATATTATACAACAATACTCCGATTTTATTTATATATTTAAGCCTGTTTCTGATGATATTAATAACGGCAGTCGTAATTGCACATAGAAAATTATTTTTTGAAGACATACGAGAGAGAGAGAGAAAGTGTTCCTGGAATGTAACTGCCTTAAAAAAAGATATATTGTGAGATCTGTTACACTTCTTTTCAAACTGATATTTTATAATAAAGCATAAAAATGTACATGTGTTTATATATAAAGATCTAAAATATATATATATTTATAAGAGAGTTGTAAGAGTCTTATATATAAAATATGTTACTTTAATATTTCATTAACGTGTATGTATACATGTCACAGACTTCTATAATTTTTGAAATAAAACATAAACAATTTTATCTACGAAGTGGCAGAAGTATTGACAAAGGTAAGACTGAGAAAAAACTTCCATCTCTCAATATTTCAGCTACTTGTCATCTCGACAGAGTCGAATCGAATAATCGCGAGTGAGAAAATAATAAGAAAACTCCTTGTTCGTTTTAAAGAGGAAGCGAGAAGGATGATCAAATAGCGTTGGATGGCGTTACGAGCGTTCAGTCCCATCAGTGTTTCACGGTGTTACATATATGTACGTACACACACACGTTTCCAAGAGGTTATTTCGGAATTTATTCCAATTTCTACTACGGAGCTTCAACGTCAAAAGAGTCGAGAGAAGTCAGTAGAGGATTTGTGTAGAATCGCGTGCTGTTGATTATGCTCTTCTAGTAAACTGTGGTGTCATATAGTATACAAACACAATGGCATCGAAGGATTATATCACAGTTATCAGCAACAACATACAACCATTAGATCATTTGAAAGTTATGCATTCACCAGAGGTATTTATAAAATATTGAAAAAAAAACTATATAAATTATAGGCATATTCTTCTGCATGTCATACACAAAGAAAATAAATATCGTATCCTGATAAAACTATCAGGATTAACCTCGCAAGCAATGTATGTATATTTATGTATACATATTTCGATGAGATATCACATATCTGTATGTATATATAAAAAATACAGTAAAATTTTGGATATAGCAGTTTGATCAGTGGAACGCGAAAGTAATACAATTACAACAAAAAACATAAGACATGTCAAAACACCACGACATCCATTAAAATATTTATACATAAAAAAACATTGCTGTTTGCAATTTGTTTATTATACAGTTAAATTCAAGGTTTACCTCAAAAACATCTGTAATTCGATTTTTCTTTCACAAAAAACGACTTCTACGAGTCGAGGAAAAATGACAGAGATAAACTCGAATTATTTACGCGAACACATCTCAATAGTTATCTAATTTCAATTCGTTCTGATTAGATTAAAAAACAATTTGAGAAATAAGTCTCTGTATAACTTGAATCGTCTGATTTCTAACATTTGTGTCAGAGATGTTTGATTGCATTTAATTCATCATGCGTGTGAAGACTGCACAGTTTCAACAAAGACAACACTTTTTTCAGAAAATAAGTTTTTGTCAATCGTTAGTTGATGAAACATGGGAATATATTGATCCCACACCGAATATTTATGCATTGTTTGTGCAATTCAACAAACAATTTTTCTGGAGTATTTTGGAACCTGTAGAAGTCAAATGGAGCAACAGAATGACAAGGTAAACATGTCTCTCACAATTTAAGTATATCACTTATTATATTATTCTATGTAACATGTAATCTTTTAGTTCTGCTGGAGTCTGCAGCTTTAATTCACGCAACAAGCAGTGTATAATATCGTTAAGTGCACCGTTATTAAAATTAAGGCCGAGAAAAGATCTTGTAGAGACTTTACTGGTGAATATTTAAATGCGCATAAAAAAATGTCAAATGGGAAAATTTTTATAAACATTTTAAAATTTGCTTTTTATATTGCTTTGCAGCACGAGATGATTCACGCATTTTTGTTCTTACAAAATAACGATCGAGACAGAGATGGTCATGGACCAAATTTCTGCGAGCATATGAATAGGATAAACAAACAAGCAGGGACAAACATTAGCGTGAGTTTATAACTTATTTTATTTCACTATTTTAAATATAAAGATATTAAGCATAGCAATGTGTGGTTATTTATTTTGTTTATTTTTAAAATGCGCCTCTTTCGAGCTCAGATATTAGACACTTAATGAAATTTTTAAGATAACAAGCTTCTGTCAGTATTATTTATTTCACAGTATTATTTTATTCGTGTAATAACATTTTTTTATGTTAAACAAATACAGATTTATCACGATTTCCATGAGGAAGTGAAGTTGTATCAACAACATTGGTGGAAATGTGACGGGCCTTGCCAATTTAGGCCACCGTTTTTCGGAATGGTTCGGCGAGCTATGAATCGTCCGCCTGGTCCGTCGGACTATTGGTGGCATACACATCAAAGTAGTTGTAGTGGCAAATTCATAAAAGTAAAAGAGCCGGAGAACTTCAAATCGCGTTCGAAACAGAGTTCTGGAAACTCAAATCTCAAATCAAAAAGTAAAAAAAGCATTACCGATTGGTTTTCAACCTCTAGTTCGTCGAATGGTTCAAGCAGACTTGCTTCTCCCGAAATCCTCACTGAAAAAGATTCCAACAAGATACTCGTACGGCCTGGTACTGGTCGAGATAATGACACAAACTTTCCTACTCCTAACGAAAAATATACTTCACACACGTCGAAGAAGATCGGCAACTCGAGTAATAACGTGCACGGCTGGGGCACCGGTGGACCAAGCAACAAACTCGAAAAAAATAGTACCGTTGTATCCAAGAACTCCACCTTCTCCTGTTCGGGCGTTTTGGGAGGTAGTAACAGCGGACGAAGTAATCTTTTGACCAAATTTTTACCCACAGGAGATGGCAGAAGTCAATCAAATGACAGAGAATCAATGTCAGACGCGCCATCGACCTCACGACAGACATCCGCTGGTATTTCGCTCTCGAATTCAAGTCAATCAGGAAACAACTCCGTACCTTGTCCTATATGCAACGTACCTATGACCATAAAAAATTTATATACGCATATAGATTCGTGCTTGATAAATGATAATAACGACAATATCGAATTGATCGACGAGATCAACAACAATATCAACAACAACAACAACGAACTGATATTACCTATGCCCGCAGCACCCTCATCGTCACAAAGCGACGATGTGTCGCACAATAAACGCATAAGATTGGAAGATGATGACATTTCAACCAGATACGTCAACTGTCCCGTTTGTAACAATACATTTCCAGCCGACGACATTAATGAACATCTTGACAAATGTCTGTTGCATACCGAGACTGTTCACAAGGAGCCGATTGCGTCAACTTCAACCGCATCGAACGACAGTGTAATTAATATCAACAGTTCATGTAGTTCCGACATG
Source organism: Pseudomyrmex dendroicus (assembly GCA_014825645.1). Taxonomy (NCBI): domain Eukaryota; kingdom Metazoa; phylum Arthropoda; class Insecta; order Hymenoptera; family Formicidae; genus Pseudomyrmex; species Pseudomyrmex dendroicus. The sequence continues at coordinate 17,636 of QVNZ01006988.1, read as the reverse complement.
GACGACTCTGTGATTATGAGTCCGGTAGCACAACCGTGCGACACCAATGAAACGGATAAGGAGCAGAGGTGTTTAGTTTGCAGCTTTCGGATCCCGTTTGAGATGTCATTAAACGAACATCTCGAAGAATGCATCGGTCATCTCTTTGGCGATGATAAAATGGATTTTAACGAGGATGAGAAGGATGATAACATGATTGTTGTAGAAGATAATCCCACGGAGAGCAAATATCCTTGTCCTGTGTGCATGCAGATGATATCAGAAAACTTGATGAATCAGCATCTAGATATGTGCCTTAAAAACGAAGAAATTATCTTATAAAAAAAAAAAAAAAAAAAAAAAAAAAAAAAAAAAAAAAAAGAAAACAAAGCAACGATATAAATAATATATTTTGCAAAAATAAAAATATAGTTTCTATCTTATTACTAAGTATTATCGTTTTAACTTTCGAATTTTTGCATTGTGATTTTTTTCTCTAAACAAAAGAGTAATTTGTGTGCACTAATATATAAAAAAGCCAAAAATTGAAAAAGTGATTATACTGAAAATAAAAAATATAATGTAAAACACTTTTGTACACTTAATATATTGTAGAGAAATAAAGCAAACTGAAGTTCAAAAACAAAAAAAAAAAAAAAAGCTAAATTGTATCCTACCCATCCAGACTACATCTATAAGACAAAGTATAAGTATTACAAGATGTTATTTTCAGACTTGCCAAGTAATAAAAAAAGTAATTATATGTGCAATGTAATTAAAGTAAGTTTCCCTTTTCACGCATCTCGAGAAGATAATCTATAAAGATCGCGCGTGGTGTTACCGAGATGGAGTAAGATTTCACGCGCACTCTCCATTTTGGTGTATCTATATATATGTAAAAAAAAGGATTCATCATCGCGCCACTAGCCAGTAGCCACTAGTGTGTTTACCGTGCCAATATCATTCAATATTTAGCGTCACGTGTAACTGTCTAATGCGTACTGGGGCACTTGAAATTATGTTAATATTTAATATTTGCAATGTCATTGCAAACAGTACGTGAACTGAAATTGCAAGTAAGATCGCTCCGCTCGATTCAAATAAACGCTTGAAACACTTGTGCTGCGCTCAACATCCATCAGCTGTGCGTGCCCCTAAAACCGATAATCGCGCTTTCCTGGAGCGGTTGCATGTCGCGAGTTTGAAGCGGTGGCATCAACACCATGGCATTGTCTTCGTGGTATTTCTTCTTTATTTTGCCGACAGTTGTGTTCATCGGCCTGCTTCGCAAGTGCCGCGAACGCACCTGGGGACGATGCAAGAGCACAACTAACCTGCAAGGTCAGGTATTTCTTGTGACGGGAGCCAATTCGGGTATCGGCAAGGAAACGGTGAAGGAGCTGGCCAAACGAAAAGCCACAGTTATCATGGCCTGCAGGGACATGCAGAACGCTAAAAACGCCATGGCCAATATACGCAGTACAATACACACCGGCGAACTGGTAGACATTCTGTTAACTTTGGATCTTTTCTAGTTTTTGATGTGTTACTTTTCTTTTATATTCAATATAACTCGGATCTACCTATTGGAGGTACCCATTGCTTTTTACATTTGTCCAATTGTAATTATAGATTCCAATGAAGCTGGATCTTGCATCATTCTCATCGATACGAGAATTCGCCAATGAAGTGCTAAAATCTTTTCCTAAAATCGATGTATTGATCAATAATGCTGGCGTATATGCGCCCCTCAAAGATTGTGCGATGACAAAAGATGGTTTCGAGATTCATTTTGGAGTAAATCATTTAGGCCACTTTTTACTTACTAATCTACTTCTGGATCGTTTAAAAGAGAATGCTCCCAGCAGGTGAGTGTAACATTAAAAATAAAATGAACGATGAAAAATAATAAGTTGATGTATTAACATTATCCCACAGGATAGTAATAGTAACATCCAAGCTTTTGGAATCTGGAGTAATAGATTTTTCAAACCTGAATGGCGAGAAAGGATTGCCAGTGAAGAGCAGAATGAATCCCGCCTATTGTAATTCGAAACTTGCAAATGCCTACTTTGCTACGGAACTTGCCAAGCGAACACAGAATACTGGCGTTAACGTTTACATGGTGTGTCCCGGATTTACCTATACCGGTTTGTTCAGAAATGTGAAGAGAAGTTGGTTCCACTACATCATTTTCTCACCTATTGCTCTTATGTTTCTACGTACTGCAAATCAGGTAAATTGTCAACGTGTGTGTGCGTGTGTTTAATTATCTTAAAGAAATATTTAATAAAAAATTATTTATTTGCATTATTCAAGTTATCTCATTGCAAATATGTTCACAGGGCGCACAGACAGTGTTGCACTGCGCGACAGAATCATCGTTGTCTGAAGAAAGCGGACATCTTTATCGTGACTGCAAACTCTACGTCTCTAAAAAAAATCTCGATCCCGAGACGGCGCTTCGTCTGTGGGATATAAGTGCAAAATTGACTGGCTTGAGAGAGACGGTGAAGTAAGGCGATACGCATATACCTGTGTTACTGTGTTTTATTTCCGTGTTGTGTCAAGTATCGTATGTAATTAATTTCTCTTGTTCTAAATGTGACTAGCATTTAATTTTTGTATATACAAAACACATAGGTAAAAATGGATAGACAGTAAGAGAAAGATATATATATATATATAATGTGCCACATCTTTAAGTTCGTGCTTACAAATAGTACAGAGAAATCGTAGCGAGAAAAGAGAGAGAGAGAGAGATCTTTTTTATATACATATATATATTTTAACATAAGACTAGTGTACCTACATATGTATCATATATATATTTTTATATATTTTGTTCTTTCTTTTCTATGCACGGCCGTACATACTACAGCATACGTGAGTATGTGTGCGGCATTTAAATGTCCTTATAGTAATTCTAAAACAAAAAAAAGGCCCCCCTACTTGTGGTTGTTACTTTGAATTTTGTGTACAACAGATTGTTGATTGCACAATCTGTTGTGGAATACGTAAATTCTTACAAATCAAACATGCGTGCTATGCTGCGTTTAAAACAAAAGTTTATGTGAAGAGATCAAAATTAAAAACCAAAAAATACTCTCTTGTCAACAAACAAACAAAAAAAAACGCACGTCGTCGGTTCTCGAACACTTGTCCACACGTACAAACAACCTTACCTTTTCATTAAGAAAATGCGTCAAGTGTAAATCCGTCGTTGTGCACACAAAACATAGTTATTTTATTTAGCGGATTTATTGATATATTTGTCATTGTATAAATAAATAAAATATATATTTTAGGTGTAGACAATTACGAAACTTTTTCTATTCTTTTTCATGTGTGTAATTCTGTTTACTATAAATTCTTGCGTAATGTATTGTTTCAAAAGTAGCGAGTCATCACAACGACGCAGAATTCGTTCTCGATAGCATCCGCTATCATTTTAATTTCAAAAGAGAGAGAGAGAGAAAACACAAAGAAAGATACGTATCGATCTCCTATTGATTTGTCACACATACATACTATATATAGTAGAAAAAACATTTTTTATTTTGCAATATATATTTTAATATTCTAGTTTGTACGATACGATATACTCGATTAAATCATTGTGTGTTATATTATATGCATGTATATCTTTACATACATGCATTCATACATTTATATGCATGTTTTATCTTACCACAGAATGAATTAAAGTTTTTCGTACAATCTGTCAACGTTGGGACGATCGAGCGTGCATATTCCGCAGCTGAACTCCAACACGTGATTAGGGAAGAAAAGCAAAACTTGTTCTTTCGTCCAGTGCAGGTATAGAAAAATATTCGGCAGAAAGATGTCGATTGCCCCCGTGCTCGTTTTAATCCTGCGTCCACGAGTTAGCATTTGATGTTTGCACATTTAGAAAAGAGTAACGTAATTCCATAATATATTTCAAACGCGAAACCATTTCTTCGCGCGTCTTTAAACTTCACGAATTACTCCACTATCTTTACTCAACTTTTTTATTTATAATTATTTTGTCCTTACTTACTTCTTAGTTCCTAGCGTATGGAACACGTGATCAGATTGCAAGTGTACGTGCGACGTAGCGTTATACAAAGTTCCTTTGTTATTCTTGCCGGCTGTAATTTGTATGGTTCCCGATTCGTCGGTTAGGTTGAGATTAATGCCGTCCAAACTGTTGCCTGCCGTTAACGCGAGTCTCGGTTTCTCATCGTAACATTGCCCGAGCAATATTACCTCGCTATTTTCAGCGAAAGCATAAAACGTGTTGTAAGCTGATTTTATACTATCCGACGTTATGACACACGTACCTAAAGATATGCAAGAATAAAATAAAATTATTATAGCAAATTATAGAAAAACATCGTCGCAACGTATACGCGTATTACTTACTGGAAAACACTCGGAATAAATCTATTTCTGTATACTTGTGAATTCTCGTCCGTGTGAGAAAGGCATCGACGTAACGCGAGTCAAATTCAATAGCAACTTTGTCTCCGTTAAGTTGTAATTCGCAACGTGCCGAGTCCTTTGGAAAAACTGCGGTTATCGCGACTTCATCGGACTTTCTCGCGTTGCTGCTGTTTCCGCCGATCAAATCGTACGAAGCGTACAATTTCCAGACCAGCCTGGACAAACTGTCCGGTATCTGTTGTTTTTGCATAAGATAAATATGTGTATAAATTATTACACACAAAAATGGTTTTTGAAATCAGAAAAATGGTAAACCTGTGTGTGAGAAAAAACAATTTTATAAAATTCCTTTAACTTACATTTTTGTACTGCGCGAGAATTGTGTATCTGCGCAAAGTCGACAGTTCCTTCGACGCTTCGTAACAAGAGTTCGTGTAAGGAACGAACTTCTTTCCGTCGGATTCCTTCTTGCATTCGCCGTAAGGCCAATTTTCCGTCTTGCTCTCCTCGAGCTGTTTACTGCTGACTTCGCCTAGCAAATCCACCGATACGGAGGATCCGTCGCATTTGCCTTTCACGGTATCGGACGGTCCCCAGACGATATTCAACTTGACGCGGGACTCGTCGCTCGGCTCGTTGCTCAAGAACTCCCACTGCCACGGCACGTGTCTTTCGATCTCTACGCAAAACTGAATCGATCGAATCACTTTCGGTAATGTTCGACAATGTTTTTTTGCGATTGATAGAAAATCATTGAATTTACTTTGAAAACGCTCTCGTCGGGCACGCTCTTGGTCGCTTTGATTTTAATGACGTCTGACAACCAGCTAGTGCTTTCATACAATGCAGCCACGTTCCACTGACAAAGACTTTGAGAGGATTCTAGATCGTAATGTGTCAACGACAAAATGTGACGGTTCTCGCTTCTTAAGTACACCAATTTCGTCTGAAATGTAAAATAAAAAAGACAATAATTCAATACATGTGTGAATATACAGCTAAGCTCACCTGCGAAGGTGTTGATTTGAGTGCTTCAATGTAAGCGGCTACTCCGCAACTGCTTTTTGGCGACAAATAGCTGAAGTAATCCCAGAAATGTAGTCCGGCTAATGCAAATCTTACACTCGGCCATGTTCTACGCAATCACAGTAAAAAACCAATTGTACACAATTTGTAATACATATAAAAAAAATAATAAAAAATAAATGCAAAAGTAGATAATAAATATATGTAAACAATGTACAGACAAATGTAAATTACATATGATAGATAATTAAATTACTGATAATTGCTACGATGAGAAGACCAGATGTCGTTAATTAATGTTCCGTACGACAACGTGTTCTCACAATCGAATACCTTCACCCGTAGACGGCCGCCTATTTCGGGAAGTTGAGCGTCAAGAATATTCACAATCTATGTGCGAAAAAAGGAATTTTAAAACAAGAAATTGTAAAAAATAACGATTTAAGTTTATAAACAACAAGCAAAATCATTTGTGCGATATTCACCTGCGGATGAGATAAGGGCGACTTTGTAACTATGTACGACGCGGAGCATGAACGACAGACCTGCTCCAATTTCGACTTCACATCGACGCCTCTGATACTCGTGAGCGTTCTGGTATGGGCCGTAATTCCCGTCTTGATGTATTCTGCAATGTGCGATTTAAAAAATGTAAATAAAAGTCGAGGAAGAAGTCTTCCCGAAGGATATTCACAAAATTGTGTTCAAGCACTCTTATAAAAATCTTAAAAAAAACTACGACTTGTATATTTTTTTTATGGATAATAAAACAGAATTGTGTACGCGACACCTCCGAGAGTATCGTATGAAATGTGCGGCCGTTCCTCGATTCCAAGTGTGATGTTGATAGGAAGGTAAATGTGTAGCGACTGAACTCTCTCGGCGCTGTGCCATAAATCAACCAACGGATTATAATTCTCTATCCTCTCAAAAAAAAAAAAAAAAAAAAAAAAAAAAACAAAGACATCGAGTGCACAAATAACTCAGTTGCTTCAGAAATACACGGGACTTCTAGTAATTATTACAAACAACTCAATATGTAAAAATTGTATTTACAAAAACGGAAATCCTCTCACCGTAAAATAACGTGGTTATTCCGTCCGGGAAAATTGCGCGTGAAATTTCCTCTCATCGAGAACAAAGATATTCCCGTCGTCGCGAGCCTCACGTTAGTACCGAGATCCGTCGCTTGCAACGATTCTATCGTCAAGGGCACGTTTATACGTTGCTGATTAATGTGAAACTCCATGTTGTAATACATGTGGTACAAGTTGTCGGACAAGGAAGACAAATCTGAAAGACACATTTGTGAGATGATGGATAAACGGTGGAATAACGTGTAGCATCACTCATTGTGAAACTCACATTTTAAACCCTCGACTATAGTTGTTTCGTTCCAATGAACGCACAGCACTGTCTTGTCCTGAATACGCGCGATCACCTCCAAATGCACGGGGTTCTTCCTTCTCTCGTCCACCTTGAATTCCTTCAAGATGTCTTTTATATTCGTCGGATTTTCGATGGAAATCGTCGCCAATGAATGGAAAATACCCTCCGCTTTGATATACAACTAATCGTCGAATCGAAGAAACGACAATAATCGAAAGTCGTTGTAATATTTATGTAAGCAATATTTTTTTTTTCTCGTCTTAGAAACAAACAACTTACGGACACATGATTAGTGTGCATCCCGTTGCCGTAATTATTCAGAGTTATGTAAATTACTTCGGGAATATTTGTCGAAGGATTGGCCACGATGATGCCGTACAGCATAGCGCCGAATCTCCTCACGGAATCCTGATAATCGACCAGATAGTTACCGGTGACAATGCGCTCGCTGTCACGCGGTTTTCGAAGCAAGCGACTAAATTGCGCCGCAATTCTGCCTCTGTAAATATCACCCTGATAATCACAACTGCACGAAGAAATTGTTGAAACTATTATTGTTGCTAATCTTTTCCCCGTTCGATCGAGAAATTGACATATTTACATGCTCTTGTAACAAGGGTACGTGGTGCGTTCCACGGACTTTAACATCGTGTAAAAATAATTGTACAAGTGTTGGCTGGGCTCGCTTTTCATGTACCAATACAGAGATATAAGTCGCTTGGGAGTAGGACTGGAAAGAACGAGTAGAGTCAACGCGGCGACTCTCATTTCTAGATGCTCGGTTTGGTTGACCAAGATCGGCCAATACACGGGATAGATCTGCAACGAGTAATTGTTCTAGTAAGGGTGATACTCGCGCGTAATATTCAGTCAATCGCACGATAACAGAACTCGCGCGAGAACAAAGAATTGTTTATTAATGAAAAAGAAATAGCTCACGACGTCGGGTCTCAACGGTGCTGTGGGAATAGAAGCCCAGGCCGCGAGTACTCGGAAATGCCGCGACTCGGCATCGTTACTGCTGCTGGCTATGGGCTCCAGGAATTCAACGACCCTGCCCAGTTGTATGTTCGTCAAACCTCCCAGCCAGATCATCTTCTGTTCGTACTGAGTGCTCTCTGTGAATAACACAAAAGACTGAAACAGTGTTTTTCTGTTTCCGACAAATGCAAACCAAAATGAACATTCAAATCGTTGTCACACCTGTGAATTTGTCCAGGTACAAACGCACGTAATCGTCCAGCATCTCGTACGGGCAATACACCAGACAGGTTTTGTATATCAATGTCCCGTATGCGAGAATCGCGGTATTTTGCACTTCCCTGGAGATCTTGCTCGACAGAATGAGAAGCGGGTAAAGACTTACCAGCAGTTGCTCGTCCGGTTCTCTTATGTGAAACGGTAGCCGCGTAAGAAGCTGAATCGCGGTAATGTCGGACACCTTGTTACTCTGAATAAGTTTCAGTATAAAAAGCGCGGATTCCTTACTCCCGACCTGCGGCAGCGCTTCGAAGAACATATTCCTGTAGCAATGATATTTAAAAAAATAAAATAAAAAATACATAACGACGTTATTACGTTATTGAATTTTTTATATCGAAAGAAATAAAAGAAAAAAAAAAAAGATTAATCGCAGATATACCGTATCGTTTCCTCTTTGTAACTGGTGCCCGAGATTTTGTTGTAGACTTTTTCCAGATCAACGCGATCCAACATCCCCATATAATAGAGAAGCACGGATATCGTTGTATTGTGCAAATTGTGAATCTCGGTGTCCAGTCCGGGATTTTCGAGCCTGTGACTCAAACGATCCAACAAACGACTTATCTGTAATTTTGATTGATGATCGATGATGACACACATTCAATGTTGCGCAACTGTTAAAAGAAATGAAGAAATTACGGAGAGAAAAAAACTTACGGATTTAAAGATAAAAGTTTTGTCCAGAGAGCTTCTACCTTGCGTAAGATCCGCGTCTGGTAGCTCGTGATGAAGAACCGTATTTTGTAAATTGTTTACGAGTATTTTGCTCGTTATATCCTTGACGGAAAATAAGCCAATAGTTTGTCTGTGTGGGATAAAGCACAAATGTGGCTATTTTGAATCGATTACGTATCGAGAAATTATGCGCAACAATAAATAATTTTCTCTCAGTGTACTAGAACGTTAAAATTATTCAATTGTTCTTTTTGTCGCGACAGATATTTGTTTTTTTTTTCAGAATCATATGGTTTTAAAATAATCGTCAAATAATACATCGAACGTACTGAACGAAGTGGTAATGCGCCTCCCCCATGCTTTGAAAGGGTTGTACGTAGATACCTCCGGATGCGTTTACCGAAATAATATCGTGAGTGGATCCATCGGTTTTCAATCTGTACACTCTCTCGCTACTTTTCAGAATAGGATTCTGAAGTATAACATACAATGCAGTTAGTTTTAAATGATGAAAAAAAAAAAAAAACATCTAGGGTGTAAAATAATGACTCGAAGATAAGCCGCGTTCGGGTTATATTTTAGGGCCCTTATTCTGTATCAGTAATAACAACGTACTTGATACTCGTCAGAACATTGAACTTGCGGAACATTTGACCAATTGCGACACAGATGCCCGGTACACAATCGAGGATCTAGCGACTTTCTTATCAAACGCTGATCTTCCCCTTCGGAATTCACGACGTAATCGATATCGCACTTGCCGTAATGATTTATCTACGAATTATTGGTGTGACGAATTATTACAATTTGCTTGTAGAACATTATTCAGCTGTTATACATCGTGTTTTTTTTTTAATATTCTTATTAAAGTTTACCTCGCTGGACTGGAAAGCGACTTCCTTTTCTAAATTGAACAGATCTAATTGCAAAGTACCAGCTATGCTCCGTTTTATGTTCGTCACCCACGTAGACTCGGCCTCGATACTGAAGTTGTCAACGAGTCCTTTGTTGTACGACAAACGAAAGGGTTTCAAGAGTTCTAAGGCGTCATCGTAGAGATCGACGGGTTTCACTATTTCGTTTACGTCTCCATTTCGCATACTCGTTTTCAACGATTGCAACTGATAAGAAAAATTCGACACGCGCGTGTTAAGTAATAAAATAATCGCGAAAACAAAGTAATATCTTATTGCTTTTATGTCAAAACAGAAAAAAAAAAATTAAATTGAAGATTAATATTTGTGTAAAGAAAAAAAGTTTCAAGAATACCTTCATTGTGACATAATCGTTCTCCGCCTGAATCACGAGTTCTCCGTTGAGGGTCCACGAAGTCGCCGCACTGGAGGGCACCAACACACCAGTGCTTGACACAGCGTTGTAAGAGTACACGTATTCCTTTCCAGATTTAAATAAACTTTGCGCGACATTTTCGGTGCTTAAAAGTAAGACTACAAACAACGTTCTTCCTATTCCTCGCGCTAATTCGGATTTAAAACTAGTATCTGCGAAAGAAAGTTCTCTTGACCATTTTAACAACAAGTTTATGTTAAAAATAAAAGAAGAAAAAACTCATTTCTCTCCTCAAGTATACATTTTCTTTTTAAATTAAAAATTAAAAAAAAAAAAAAATATTTCAGCAAGATATATACGTATGACTTATACCTGTGAGCATTATGATGTGCAATCGCGTAGCTCGATGAAAGCGAACTGAGTTGATACAAGTCAAAGAATTGACCCTTACCACTTTTTATCACTGTGACCTGTGAATACACGTGCGAACGATGTGTGTACATACAAACGCACACGTACGCACACATACACGCGGAGTTACGCTCTAGCGTATTATCTTCAATCATACGGGGATCGCACATATATTATATTATCGCTGACCCTTTTTTCTTACAATATAAGGAAAGTATATAAGACACACAACACACATCTTAACTTACGTGCGCGATAAAAAAATTGAAGTGTATATACACCAAGAAAAAAAATCAATTCGATTACGCACGATAGAAACTAAAGTATAATTGGTGTGTTATTTTACAATGTATAAATGTCAGTGTAACTAAAAAATGTAAGAGTTGAAAAGAGAAGAGTCTGGAAAACCAGAACGCATTTAACAATCTCTATTTCAAATTTTTATTGGTAGCAGTTGAGCAATTGGAATTGTAAGATGTGAAAAGATATAAAATGAGCAACAGGATAAATTCTTTTTTTTTTCAAATAAATAGTTCAACTGAGATCTTGTTGTAAAATATAAAATATTATATAATATTTCACACACACATGTGCGAGATGATAAATACACATATGTTCTTGGCAAAATTCGAACGCTCAAGTACTATGTACATGTTTATTCTTTATGTTTGTTTTTATATATATGTACAATTTTATGTATTCAGGAAACGTTGTGTTTATTACTGTACAAACCTGCATCTCTGCGTTTATTATACATCTGTGACATTTTACTGTATTACATCATATACACATGTTTTTATATTATATTGTGTGTATAAAACTATCAAACAAACTTACATACTTTCTAAAAGCAACAAGTCATAAAGTAATAACTGATACATATGTAAATAATCAAACATATTACGTTGGCTTGATTATTTTCAGGATGGACTTGGAGTATTCCCATGCTTCACTGTAAAACACGTCAATCTTACTTTAAAGATGCGTTCATACACCGCACTTTGCGGTTTATAACACAAAATTCGGCCGTTCCGTGAAAAATAAATTTTCTTTGTTTTAGAATCAAGTGTTCTGTTAATTTGCAATTAAAAAAGAATTGAGAAAAGCTTGGAATTAATGTGAAAATAAGAAACTGTCTGTGACGGAACGGTTCGAAGCGCAATTGTATCAATGATTGCAAAAAGTAGTCGACGGACACTCACTTGTGCGCAGGATTTGCTTGATCCAACTGTTCGCTTAGTTGCTGAATAAGGGCGCCGAACATTTTGAGGTGTTCTATAGTTTCACCTTGTAACCACGCTCTTGGTAGTGTACTCACGATCTGATACAAAGTAATGAACATATAAGTCGTTGCAATAAACAAAGTGTTAAATATTACTTTCATCAATGCAATAATATTTTATCCTTAGCAAAGTATGCAAAAAACATTGTATGTAATCACCATGTTTGCTTTGAACAAAGCATCGGTTGGACAAGAAACTCGCAATCCCGCCAATAAATAACGATTCAAGAGCGAACCCAACGCCAAGTTTTTCAACTGCATGTCTCCGAGAAGGCCTTGCCAACTTAATAAATTGCGAAGCAACTTGACAGCCATAGCAAACTGTCTTTGAAAGAAAGAATGCTTCGTATCCCAGAACCTGCAGAAACAAAAAAACGATCAATTCGTGTTGAATATAGCGAAGAGACAGTAAACACTGAATAATATAATATTAATAATAATTTGATAATATATTAGTGTGATCTTTTATTAACTAGTGATCAACTAACTGTTTCGGAAAAATAGGTATAAAGACGTCATTCTCAACGGCAGCTTTGATTTTGTCTAAAATAGCATTAAACAGCTTCTCTAACTGTTTGCTCGTGTCATTTAAATTCGGATATTCCTTGATCAGTCGACTTATAGTTCCTACAAGTCTTAACGTTTGAGACGTTGACATCGGATCCCATACTTTCTCAATAATAGCTGAAAATTATAAGTGAAATGTTAAACATACCGCGTTGCCAAGTACAACCTTTACATATATAAATAAAACCAGAAAGAGTAAATTAATTCTTTTTCTGAACAAAAGCTGAATTTTGTGACAGGCTCAAAATGATCTTAAAAAGCCTGTGAGACACAATTACATATTTACATGTCAATTTGGGAATGACAATTTTTTCAATCGTTAATGGTATCAATTTGATATCCGGATCTCGTCTAAGTGATTCCTCTGTTTCTTTGCTATCCAGAGCATACAAAAGCAGCGTGTTATACCACTTTGTCCTCTCGATATCGGCGCTTTCCTGCAAACATTCCCACATTAATGTCATAATTTTACATTAATTATACACGTTAGGTTTTATCTTCTGCTGCAAAGAAGAATAAGATACCATAATCGGGTTCCACGTGAGTAATTGTAATCTGATAATTGGCGAAAGAATTTTCGACAAACACAACGACACATAAGCTTCCGTGTACGCGTCTATGTCGGTTTCTCTCCACGATTCAAACTTCGAAAGGATACCACGTACTGTACAATACTCCTCTACGACGTCGGAAAATATATTTTTCGAGTCATTATCAATTTCGTCTGTAATAAAACAAAGATGGATAAAACACGGTTTATAAACAAAGATAATAAGAGAATAAAAATGTGAAAGAACAAATATACAGATTATAAAGTTAAAATCAAATATATAAGATCAAGATAAATAAAACCGCAAACCTTTAGTTTGCTGAAACACTAGATTCTGTTGCACGGTTACTTCATCGTCACTGGACATTCCATCGATGTGTTTCGGCATGTTTGAAGCCAATTCTCTCGCTCTCCTGCGACGAGCTCTTTTCCTGTAGCTCGTTTTGCATGAGCATCCATTTCCGGTCCTTTTCTCGCCGAATAGCCTCCTATAAAACAAAGGTGATTGTGCAAAATCCACTTCTGTCAAGTTGGTGCTGCATTTAGTAAGTTCTGTCAATCGATCGTTTTTTTACAAATTGTAAAAGTAAAGTACTAATATACTAACTTGATCCAGCCGTTATTTCTTCCGCTTGATCCCTCGTGTCCTGTCGTCTTCGTTCCATCAATTCGGTCGTGCGTTCGCTGTACAGATCTAACCAGCGCTTCTCCAATTCGATAACCAGGGGAAGCTAACAAAAACGGAAAAAAAAAACTATGCCTTTAACTCAACGAACAGATTGCAGTGCGCAAAATTGATGCCTAACTTATTGATCCCGAGATTTTAATATGTAAATGCTATGTATACTTGTGTACGTGCGTTCGTAATGCACTCGCGTATGAGTGTCTGAACACATTAAATTCGTTAGATTCACACAAGATCAGACCACAAGAAGCTAAACACCGTTGTTGACGCGTATAAAATTTTACGCGTTGTTCCAAATGACATTTGATTCTTTACGGCATATATGAATCCGACTAATTTCTCAGAGTTCAAAAATAATATTTTTTTTAACATTCATTAATTTCTCTCGTAATCGTGAAATTTTACAATTGTAGAAACACTGACACACAAATGTGTTTTATACAATAAAAAAAAACCATTAACTTACTTACCTCACATAAAAATTACGTTATTAATTTATATTAAAATTATACTTATATTGAATTTTATTCATACAGTGTGCATGTATGTATTCATTTTTGTGAAATATGTGTAAAAGTAACACATATGTAATACAGAGAAGATAATGACCCCCGACAATGGAAATATGTGTGCATGTGTTACGTACACGCATTTTTCTTTTTTTTTTACAAGCGTTTGACTTAATTAACACACTACTTGAGACAGTGTGCGTTAGTCTTTTTTATTTCATTGATATTTCAATATTTTGGAAACAAATTATAGTGCTGTGAATCTGAATCGCAATTTAGAAAAAAAAAAATTCTTTTCTCTCTTGTTGTAAATGCACTTTTTACGCTTGTAAAACGAAGTGTGCGCAATTTATACTAGTCGAAAATACAATTCGATTAGTATATGCTAAATTTTTTCGGCCAATGCTCTGATAATTTCTAGTACTTTCGAGGCGGGAAATATATATAATATATATTGAGAGATGGTAAAACTTCAGAATAAGGATTAATCAAAGACTGGAGAATTTCTGCCAACCGCGTACGGTAAATCCCAGTGCACATAAATCAAACGTGACAGCGTGTCAACCCACCTTCTCATTAAGACACTCTACCAAGTCAGTGACATACCCACGCAACTCTTGGTAATATCTGAAGCGCTGCGCGTAATGCGGCGTGCGAACTTCGCCCTCGATCAATTCTTTCCTGATTTGCTCCAATTCCCGCTCTATATTCTCCTGGTCCTGAAGATATTTCCTGTGCACCTCTTTCAAACTGTCCAACCTTTAAACAACAGTGTGCGATTGTATAAAATTTGCTCTCGCAAGTTTTTCTTTATATGTGTAAAGTTCGCAATATAGAGAGTGATACAAGACTTCGTGCGCATTCGTTTCACAACTTCTTCCGGCGTGACAGGTTCGATCTTTGTCGGATCTATTGGTTGAATGGACGGTGGCGGCGGTGGCGCAGGCATTAACACCATTTCTAATGGTACCCCAGGACCGATCATTTGATTAACATTCATGCCTATCGCGTACTGTTGTTGTAACATCGAATCCTGCTGCGCTGCTGCAATCTGCATGGAAAAAAATCAATTATAATAAAATTATTGCATTATAACATTGTAGAAACATGAGCAAATCACTATTCAACTATACCCTTACCTGAGCACCAGTTACACCCTTGCGTATTTGTTGAGCTTCCCATTCTTCCTCCTCGTTTTCGTGCTCGCTTTCATTATCTGAAACTAAAGCAAAAACGTACTTTAGACATCACTGTCTTATCACAAGTATCTTCTTTTGAAGCTAAAGCAAATAAAAAAATAAAAAAAATATTACATTTTAAGTTAGCTATCTCATACAAAGACTTGCATTTTATCGTAGCTTGAGATGCAAGAAACGCTTCTCTCCTTTTTTCCTTATCACGTGCTTCCGTATTGACGGTCATGTCAAGTCGATCTTGCGAATCCTCATCGTCACTACGATCGTGATCTTCCTCTCGTATCAATCTTGACTTACCCTTGTCATCGCTGTATAGAGAAATATAAATTTGCTTTTCGTTAACAAGTAAATCACATATAACACAGATTACTATAAGAAATAAGAAGACAAATTGCTACCTTTGTTCTTCAAGAGGAATGTAATCAGTTCCTAATTCTCTTGCTTTCTGCCTACGTTTTCTCGCTGCGTGAATCATAGCAGCATCAGGTATACATCCACCTAAGTGACATTAACGTTTAATATATGTGTCAAACCATTATCAATAATATGGATTGTTAAATATAAACATATTCCAATAAAAGCATTTTGAATATTTTGACTGTGCGCATCACAAAATGTGCAACACAATTGCATACAGTTAAAACAACGGATCGTACTTTCAAGAAGTATCTTTACAGTCTCAGCTTTATCTGTAGTTGGGCGGAATTTGTGACTGCTAACTTCCTCTTCCTCTTCACCCGATGTATATTCATCTTTCCCAGCTGCTAATGCAGCTCGACCATTCAAAATCAGGGGTCCTGTGTTTTTTATTTTAACCTAGCAATAAAGATTACGCATTATTTAACAAAAATAATTAAAAGAAAAAACAAAATTAATACAATTTGTAACATACATTACAAGTTATAGGAATTTCATTGTTACAAAAAAGAAACGTTTTGTAAAAGTACAAAATAGTAAAAATATGTCTGCTCGCAGTACTTCCATAGTTGTTCCAAATCTTGAGATGTTACTTTTAGTAAATATTTAAGAGTATTAGATATATATATTTTTAATTTATTTATATATAGATACGTATATGTTGTCTTTTACAACACATATACATACATATATAATATAAACAGTTTTTTTATATATATATATAATATGTAATTAAAGAATAAAAAATTACTTAATACTTAAATCGAAGAAAAATTGCTAATAATAATAAAATCATCATAGAGATAGCTTACTACTAGATCATCTGTCTTTATTTCTAAATCTTTTTCCTGCTTAATGGATTTATTCGCTTGCTCAGTGTCCACTTGCATTTTCTCTTCACCTTTCTTTTTTCTCCTTTCGTGATCTAGCTGTTTCATCAGTTTTTTGCTCCTCGATGATTTCTTCACTATAAAAACTTCTCCATCATCCCCTGCACACATACAATTTTAATTCAGTTTTAAATATTTGAGTCAAGTAAGTTTTGCTGCCCAAGAGTTTTTAACACCTTAAACTTTACATATATATATATGTATATATAAACTAGATAATTATCATTCAGCAGGACAATATTGGTTTTAAGTTATTCCTCGCATGTATATATATGTTACACTAGTTTTTGTTCTAGTTCCAAGTAAAATAAAACATTATTGTTGAAATAGAAATAAAATAGATCATTCAAATACACAAGCATATTAATTGTACACATCACGCAAGCAATGTGTATGTGTGTGTGTTTGTGTATGTGTATACACACACACACCTTGTTCCAGCTCCTCTCCGAAACTGAGGAGCGTCTGCTTTGGCTTTTCCTTCTTCTTTGTCTTAATTTTGACAGGCTGCGCCTCTTCCACTTCCATTCTGTTCTCATTATCTTCATCCTCATCCTCGAAAGGACGTCGACGTATGTTTCGCTTTGGTTTGTTGAACAATGACATCGTGCCGATTAACGTCAAACTCCTTTATTATACCGTACGTTAGGATCGTCTACTGTCCACTTATGTATCTGCGTTAAAAACATAGGATAAAAAACAGAGTATATCGCATTTCCGGGTCAAACACCAAAGAGCCAGATTACACAAATTTGCACGTCTCGCAATAGTATTCTGTTGTGCATTTACTTAGAAATCTACGCGTAACGTCCAAAATCCGAAAAACCAGCCGAGTGCAAACATACGCGGTAGTCGATCGGAGGGTTAAATCCACAGTGTGGGATCCCAAAATCCCAACTGTAGTAGTGTAGTGTAGGTTTTCTGTTCACCTTCTGGTCTGTTCTTTTTTTCGACACCAAGTGCAATGAGAACAGTTCTGTTCAGAACTTGAAGAGGTCTGTTTTTTTTCCCTGAACTTGCTGCACTAGTTCAGAGGTTATCTTTTGTTACACATATTAGAAGGAAAAAGATAAACTCTG
>QVNZ01006987.1:0-38647 GCA_014825645.1 Pseudomyrmex dendroicus | reverse complement strand
TATATATATATATATATATATATATATATATATATATATATATATATATATATATATATATATATATATATATATATATATACGTATATAATATATCGCGCATTATCTTCAAGCATACATATATATATGTACATATGTATGTGTGTGTATATATATATATATGTATATATATGTGTATATATATATATACATATATGTATCGTAAGAGATATATTGCGTCCGAATATACACATATATGTATGTGTATACACATATACACGTATATACATGTATATCCACAAATATATATATATGTATATTTGAATATATTAATTAATAAAAAGAAAAAACCAGTATAAATGTCTTCCTGAAAACACGAACCAGGAAATCGCCTTACGCACTTATATATAAATGTAGCAACCGAAATCTGTGCCTTTCCTAAATCAGCCTGCCTGTAAAACCGTATGTTATATTATACTTTACGTCGTTTATCTAAAGAGAGAAAATCTGATATTTTCTTCGTATTTTTGTACCTGTGTCTTTCATACCACTTGAGGTTTTTAGCTTTGACTTATTTTGCTTTCGTTATAAACAATAATTTTTTATAAAGTATAAAATTAAAAAGCGCGGAAATCCATTTTTTACGGAACAGAGCGGTGACGGATGCCTTCCGAGACGTAAAGTATATTTGTATATTTAGCCACTAAAATATTCAACAGTATAAGTATCTTTGGAACATTTATTATATATATTTTTGAGCATAATATTTTCGTATATTTAGCGGCGGATAGCGACAGGCATAGATTATTTTCCTGTATTAAAGTTAGTGCGACTTAGCGATCCCGCAAATGTGATGAAATGACTTTCACTTGTAAACAATGACATACAGAGAAATAATGCACAGAAGTCTCTTACTTCTTATTAGTCTCTTACTTCTGATATTACATTTGAGACATATATTCTTTTTTTTTGTTTTTTTTTTATGACAAACACGTTTACATGTTCTCTTCCTCATTTTTCCATTACTGTTTAATTTAGTATCCTTTTTACTCTCTTTCTATATATACATATACATACCGTCCTCTAGGAACGTAAAATCGACAGATGCTTGTTGAACGTGAAAGTATATACATACATATTCGATCGTAACGAATAGAGACTTCCGAATACGAAGAAAATGCTATAGTTGTACTAATAATACTAACCGAACAACAAAAAGACAGATTTTATGATAATAGAGTACATACATGATTGTTCGTACTTTGACAGATTTTTTTAAAGTGAAGGATGAAGTCTCGCCTTGTTTCCCCCGAGCTGAAATGAGAGCGAGCGGCATGCAAGATATATCGCGCCATGGCAATCGCAACTTCCATCAATGTATCATTTTATTTCGTTTCGATTTTCTCTTAACTTTTTTTTCGTGATTTACAGTGAGGACTAGTATAATGTTGTATATTTTGTAACATTATAGCGCATTGTTTCTTCCTTTTTTTCTTTTTTTTCTTAGGAAAATATGTTGGATGACATAGTATTCGAGATCGTTCATACTTGATAAAACTTATTGTGATTATTGCGAAGCTGAAGAGCGGTCTGGCGTAGCGTACCGTTTTACCTGTGCCTGTCACTCAAAATTAACAATACGCGGTAAAGTCAAGTTTAATGAACTCAATATATGTATATTCTATTTTGTAATAACAATTTTTTCTTTCTTTTTTCTTTTCGTTATTATCCAACATAGATTCCCAGTTCTTAAAGATAGTGTGGAGTTTATGCCAGATTTGTTTTTTGTTTTATAAGATACTATTAATAAATTTATTGGCTTCTTGTTTTTTTTCTTGTTTTTTTTCTTTTCTTTAATTGATTCTTTCACTTAAACGAAATTCAAGGAAATATGTCCTTCTAAAATGAATGGATACGTCTGATATACATATGTGTGTGTGTAGATATTGACATAGCCTACAGTATTTTCTTGCATATATAAAATATCCCCTGTACAGTTTTGTATTTTCCTAGTTATTTATGAATAATACGTTGTGAAATTATAATAATATATAAATAACATATTTCTTTGTGCACGATTGAAAGAATCTAAATAGACAAAAGAACTATCAGAGTCTGGATATATTTGCAATATTAAAAGAATTTATATCTTACAATTTAATACTATTATTAAATTACGTATTTTATACTTTTTTATATGTATATTAATTTTCTCAATTAATTTCTATTACACTTACATTTTCTGCCCAAGATGTCAGTATAATAGATGCATTTATATTCGAGCATTAGTTGTGTGACACAATTTGCTAAATACACATTTCGATTCAACAAGAAGAAACAGATATAGAGACTAATAAAAAAAAGTGTCAGGCATTCCACTTTATCTTTTCTTTATTGATTAATGATGTATGTGCTTTTTTTTAATGCGATCACGGAATTAAAGTGTAGATTAATTTTTAATTGGAGATTTCACACTGTCGAAATTCTGTAAACAAATAGCAACAAATTAAATCGATAATTTTATACTTATAATATAAATCACTATTAATATAAATTACTATTATGTCATTTTTTTTTTTATTTCTGCAAACTATTATAAATATTGTTCCGATCTCAAAAAACACTGACTAATAAATTTAAGATTGCTATTTGATTGCAACAAACGGCAATTTTATCTATTTCTCGCTTTAATTTATTCTATTAATAAGATGCCAATCTATATTGTATAAATAATTAAAATCGCAATATATATATATATATATATATATATATATATATATATATATACAGTAGAACATTATCAAACAGGAAGCAGCCCATAATTAATTGATATACTTTGTTTGTATATTCATTACTTACTTGTATCTTGATCAACATACATATTGTATATCATTGTTTAATTATTAGAAATATACAATATTCTACAAGCGCACGTATATATGTAACACCGATACAATCTTATTCTGCAATATTAAACGTAAATGTTAGTAATAATTTACTTTGATACGTACAATATACTCTGTGCTTAGTATAACAAAATCCACTTAAATTCATACATTTCAGATATAGCTTGTGATCAAAAATGTTTTTCATAAGTTTTTTTATTTAAACTTTTCAATTTCTTATTTAAACGTGTGTATATTTATACTTTTTTATAAAATAGAAAAGTATTATTTTATTTTATTCTTTCACATAGCTTCATATATTAAATCTTCGACAGCGGATTTACAATTTAGAATCCAATCTTCTTCTAATACTAAGTACAGATATTTACTTTAAATATATTATGAATTTAAAAAGTTTTGTGATTATACTCTTATCTCTCCTTACAAAAAAACACCTATCGAAGATACGTGCCTTCTCCTACATAATATTGTGTATTTCAAATATCTCGCGTTATACGACGAATTGATACACTAATCCTTCCACAATCACATTGCCAATAGCATTTATTAATAATATCTGGTCAACAGAAAATAGAATCTAAATGTTATACGGCAAATAATAATAATAATAATTATTATTATTGTACATTTATATATTTTAACACAAATTACAGTGTATCCTATGAAGTGGCCTTGGGCTGCTTGAAACGTGTCGTTTTTCTTGTAACATAGAATCAGAGACGTTGTTCTATTCGTCTGTGATTTGTTAAGATTTTATATTCTCTTACATTAAAAGATCATTAAAGAAATCGTATTTTTATTGTGTAAAATGTTTGAAGTCAACTTTCTTTACTTATCAATTTTCGAGTGCACAATTTAAAATGTATCCTGAGATATGTATTTAGCAGTTTGATATACTTTCCCAACAAATGTTTAAAACCGTCATTAACAATAGTATTTGTTTTTGTATTTGTCACGTTTGCCGAAATATTCGATGCATAAGTGATATTAGAGAGTTATAAAGATAATGAAGTGTAATATTTTAAGGCTACCCAATATAAACTAATATATATAAAAATGAGAAAGGCGAAAAGAGAGATATAGATTATATATATATATATATATGTATATATGTGTGTGTATATATATATATATATATATATATATATATATATATATATTAAATAATTTAATCTACGTCATATATTAAAAATACATCAAAATATAATATAGAGAAAAACATTTGTATGCAAATTATATAAATATAACATTTCTTTTTAAGTAAATACGCTTTTTGCTGCACTCCAACTATGTTTCAGACCAAGCATCCGAAACAAAGAAAAAATTCCTAGAATATTCAGTTAATTAGTTGATCTTTTTATTAAAAGAAATCTAATTTAAAAATTATGTAATGTTTATATTTTACATTTGTGTGGAGGGCAGTAAACAGATATATATATATATATGTATATATTTTTTTATAAATATATATACACATATATGTATAAGCAGGATATATAGAAATATTATTTAATAATTTTAAGGAGCAATAATAGTAATAATTTCGCATTAATAAATATGTCAAAACTGTCTTGTACATGTTGTATTAATTTATTTCTGAATCCTCGTGTGTATATATATATATTATATATACAGAAAAAACATTTCGTCTGTGCGAGAACACGTCTTACAGCATTCGCAAATGCAAGTAACTTGTTTCGGAATGCTATGTGTAAATTGTTTTATATAGAAGTTGTCTCTTGATTAGTACATTATTTCAGAAGACCAGCTTGTCTCTCTTGAAAGAAGAAAACAAAATTTGTGAAATCGCTGTTCCCGTAACTTTGATATCTGTCTCGAGTAATAACATTTACATTCGCCGTTTACACATAAACGCTTTATATCTCCTCAACTTTCTACGCAATATTCACACACATGTCCCGTGTTTTTTTTTTTCACATAAAAGTACTGTACGTATTACAATGAAAAATGAATATACACGATTATTATCTTAATGGAGATTCTCTATTAAAGCCAATTATTACACCGTAACGTTTTTTATGTGCCATAATCAGTGTGCAATGGTGACAGAATGGTGATGGTTGTTACACATATAACAATTTGATTAATTTATCATGTTTAGTGTTTGTTAGCAACTGCCTTTGTTTTGTTATTTCAGCCCCATGGACCCATCCGTACCCCCCAAGCACCCAGTAGTGAGGTACGTTTACTGCATACCATAATACCACGATCCGTAATTCTAATTTCACTCATTTGTTTTTTCCTTCATTTTTCTCGTACATATCCAACTTTTCGTTCGTTTTCATGTTCTCATGTACATTCGTGTTTAAAACGATGAAGTATGAATTTTTAAGCTGCACGTCTCTCTTATTTTTAAGACAATCCTTGTGACATAGCATGCATATTCCATGAGGCGCCTTAAAATATTCAAGCGTTTACAACAAAAGAAAACAATTATAGTTTAACTCATATATTACGATTCAGGAATAAAAATCTAGGAAGAGAGAGAGAGAAAAAGAGAGAGACAATTTGCGTACAATCCACTAACATAAGATACTACTATTTGTCTGATACACGTGCAAAAATCTGTTAGATTGATATTGTTATCACTATTTTTAAACCTATTGTCTACTTATTGTCATTTGTTTGTTCTAACACAAAAATGCAAGTTTTTATCGTTATATTATTGTAAGAGTTTTTGAGATATGTGTTCTTCAGGATTATATAATTCGCATATGTATACAATTTTAATATTCTGTGTAACTCACATTTATATATAAATGATACATATATATCTTTATATAAATGTAAATATGTATGCAGCACTGAGATTGTAATTAAAGATATGATGGCAAATGAGATTTGCATGCCGAGCATGTATGTTATATTATAATTATATGAGAATTGAAATAATTTTTGATGAATTTCCATTACATATTATGTTTTCAAACAACTTTATTTATCAGCTTGCAAGAACTTACGCACAGCAATTAGAGTCTTTTGACAACGGATTAAAAACTTTTTTTACGCATTTGCAAGCTTAAAGCTTTAATACACAACATTTCTGTAAAATTATATCACATATATAATTTTTACGTACGCTCAATATTTTATATTGATCTACGTGTAAAGTATTATATTATATTAATGTTTAAAACAGACAGAATCCCTTTGTTAGAAACTACATGGTTAAATTTTTAAATGATTTTTATTTAATGTTTACATTTAAAAAACTTATTTTTACGAACAAAAAGAGTATTCAGAATTTTTCTACATGAGTTATATTGAGAACAACACTTTGTGCTCGTAAAACCGTAATTATAAAAAAAAATCTATCGCTAGAATCTTCAGATATTGGACAGATTTAAGATATTTTTTTGTTACAGTGGAGCTACAACTAACGATGAACAGGTTAAGCCACGCAGTTTGCGCTTCACGTGGAGTATGAAGACTACCAGTAGTCGAGATCCTAATGAAATCATGTCCGAGATTCGAAAGGTATTAAAGAAGAGAAAACATATATATTCGTGTTATTATTTTCTCAATATCGATTATTTTTTTATATGTGCATATAAAGACGATATTTGAGACAAAATTGAAATAAATACATTATCGAATTGTTTTCTTGCAGGTACTGGACGCTAACAAATGCCAGTACGAGCAACGCGAACGATTCCTCTTGCTGTGCGCGCACGGTGAAGCAGCGACGGACAGCCAAGTGCAGTGGGAAATCGAGGTCTGCAAATTGCCGCGACTCTCTCTGAACGGAGTGCGATTCAAACGCATCTCCGGTACGTCAATTGGCTTTAAAAATATCGCTAGCAAGATCGCGAACGAGCTCAAGCTGTGACTGTCGGCCACGGGCGCCCTAGCCGCCAATCGCGCCAACCCATAACAACCTCGTGAACACATCCACCAAGCGACGGTGGTTACCGAAGAGTTTTACTCTTGTTTCTTTTTCTGGGACTCTGACTCTGATTCTGATACCCAAGAAATATTCGTTTAAAAATAATTCCTCCGTCCCAGCCGACGAGTGTCGTCATCAGGGCGACAGAAAAAAAAGAGGAAAGAAGAAAAGGGAGAGAGAGAGGAAAGAACGAGAGTCATATCTCTGTGTCATCTCTGCGTCAAGGAGGTATTGCTATAACAATTTGTTGAGAAAAAAAAAATATTCGAAGCTGTGATCTATGACGGCTAATACGTATTCAAATACTCCCGAGTGCCAAAATGAAAAACTAGATCGGGTCCTCGTAAACGTCTCGAGAACGCGAGAGCGAAGGACAGAGAGAAAATGAAAGAAATAAAAGACAAAAGAGAGACGGCTCAGTTGACCTGATCGACCGTACGAAAAAGCTGGCATAAGACACAATAATCTATGTTTAATCTATATTTTAGTTTCGAATTTTCATTCGAGAATAGTGGAATGTGCATTCGAGCGAAAGTAAATCAGTGTTATGCTTACAGATTATGAATTATCCTTTCGAATTTTAAACAATCATGTCATTTTATTTTCAAACAGTATTATACAGCTTGTTTTATTCTTGATGTTGAAGCTGTCTACATTCGATTTGGTGCGTTTTGATAATGCCGAACATTTAAATCACACGCATTATTACTCCATTTTAAAACGCTGAAAGATTACATATAAAAAAACAAAAAAAAACAAAAAAAAAACAAAAATAGAATTGAAATTTAATCGGATTGTCAAATGTGCCTAATAATGCATCTCTTACATCACGATTATGTTCCTCATTTCCATAAAAAGAGGAAGTTCCTTGTACTGTAAAAAAAATACAACCATTTCTATCGTGGAAGAAGTGAATGAGACAGTATAATTGTAACGTCAAGAGAGAAAGAGAAAGAGAGAGAGAGAGAGAGAGAGAGAGAGAGAGAGAGAGAGTTCTTCAGAACTTCCTGTTTTTTCCTTTTGTGTTTTATATGTAAAACTTTTATAAGCGCGGGTTTTTCTGTAAATACAATTCGATAGAATTTTATTACAGAACCTGTCGAGATATATATGCGTAGAGCGTTCTGTAGCGATGAGAATCTACCTTCAATTCAATCATGTATTAGTCAAAAATAATGAATTGTACACTGTTTTAATGTTGCACAATGTGTAACTGTTTATTTTTTTCGAACATTTTTATGATATTTTACTTTTTTTATCTGTAGTATAAGTTTGAAAATACGCAGCACTATAGACATTAGCCAATTAAAACATATATATATATATAATTATATATAATGTTAATATAATATTTTTATTTCTCTATCTCACACAAACATATACACATACATACATACATACATACGTACGTACATGTATACACACTCAGACAAATACATATAATATACAGAGAATACTGTGAAGGTAGAAGCAAAGACGTTATTAACATAATTTAGAAATAACGGCATCGAGTTATACTCACATTTGTCAATAATACACAAGTACTTGATTATTTTTTTTTTCAAAGAGTTGGAATTACACCTAAACTTATAAAACTACGTCAGTAATAACAAGAGATCTGTTATTTCTACAAGGAATACGAGAATTAATAATATTAAATTTAAGTATCGTAATTGGCTATAAAATTGTACTACTTAATCCTTTTTATTCGCAAGAGATATTCGTCGTTGAATGAAGTAAAATTTAGGGATAAAAAAAAACCGTAGGAGAGCGCGCGAACTAGAAGCACTTGGTGTATATAATAATATATTACGAAAGGTACTAAATTAATAAGGAAAAGGGAAGAGAACTCTACACACCAAGATCATAAAAAAAAAAAAACACTGAAACTCAAGAGTATTGCAAACTTTTTATATTTGCCTAAGATTAATGAAGTATGTTACTAAAAATAGGCAAGTTGACTAATTTATTTACATACTGTAAACTCAAAAGATGATTTTTCACATTTCTAACACTTGCTACACTGAAAAGAAAAAAAAATACAGAGTAACTTCAACGTAACCGACATTGTGTACAATCGCAGTACATATTCGTGTTGCGAATCGTGAAATGACTGATAGCAACTAAGCATCGGCGCCAATTGTCCGTTACCGAAGAACACATGATGACAAAAATTCTACAAGTGCTACAATATTATAATAATACAGCACTGGCATCGGGACTTACCTTCTTTGTGTATCACCATACCAGTTTCGTGTCGTCGAATTACCGCATGAACCAATAAGCGAGACATAACTGTAACATAATGATTATAGTAATAGAGAGAGAGAGAGAGAGCGAGAGATTCCCAATCACTGTTAGAAAAATTTATATTAGAGAATACTATTAATGAATCGAGAGTTTCGTTTCTGTTTGTTCTTGCATTAATTACAGAGTTAGTACCTTGAGTACAATATTGAACAACGTTGTCATCACTGTGTAAAAACAAAAAAAAAAAAAAAGAAATTGTAACCCGAAGAAGCGGTCGTTGTAACAATATGACTATAGAGATACATATACACCATAATAGACAGACAGACGGAGAGAGAGAAAGAGAGAGAGAGAGTGAGAAAGAGAGAGTGATTATATTATTAATGTTAACGTAAGAAGCCCTCTTCAAGAGATAGCATTAATGGTATATCCCTGGCATATAGATGAATTAATTATATACTGTAATCTATACATAAACCCACCTTTCGCTCGCTTGCTTTACGAAATAAATGTATAAATTAACAATCGATCCTCCGCAACAGGAGGTGATATTGAATCTAAAGACGTTCATGGTTTTAACACGTGAGAAACGGATTTATTGAGAGACAATTAGAGTTGCAGAGTTGCACGGGCGACATAATTTTAGGATCCAACTCGACGTCTCAAATGTCGGAGGAGCTTTTTGTGATTTTTTTCTAAGTGCTCGTGCGATATATATATATACATATATAAAAAAACAAATTTCTCTCGTCGTCTGTTGCCCGTGTAGCTGTGCATTCGACTCAGCACGCACATAATATACACATACATGAGTACATACATTTACATACACATGTCAATCTCTGTAGATAGATTACATACAGCTTTGCTAAGTGTTTTCTGGTGATCGGTATCTAGCCAAAATGTAGCAAAACGTTTATAATAAAATGGTAACACGCATTGTTTCCCGATTCAGATTCCTGTCAAAAAAAAAACATGCGCGTTCGTCGACACGCTAGTTGTCGATCATGTGTTTCTTTCTTTTTGGCTGATCAGCAGTTACGGCGGTTGTGTGAAAAAGAAATATGCCGCCAGAATTGCGAAAAATTTCACGCATAAAACTTATCGCACACGCGACATTCTTACGATAAAGAAGATACGGACATTTTTTTTTCTCAAAATTAGTATGTACATATTATATAAATATATAAATGTGGAAAAATAGTATTTTCCCGAAACAGAGATATCACACACACAGCGTCACGTCTGATTATACGCTTTCTAGAATCTAGAAGAAAAAAAGCAGAATTATTATTACAAATACATCTAGTCATAAAATTTTTAATATGTAATTTTCACACGCTCTCATGGTTACGTTTTAAACTATATATATACATAAAAAGAAAAAGAAATTTGCAAAAGTACAAAATACTCGGCTGATAATTTCAAACAAGAGATGACTACTGTGTGTTGAATCCTAATATTATTATCTGATGTTCTAAAAAAAATGATCAATGTTATATATAAAATAAAATCACACATTCTCTCTTGAACTTGAAGATCATTGCTTGAAGACGTATAGAGGACCAAAAATATCTCACAAAGAGAAACAAAATTTACAAATCTCACATGTGGATGAACAGGGTATGTTTTTTTTTTCTTTTTTCTACGCGTCTTTTTAGTACTATAGATAACCATATACGTGTATAAGTTAATTCTCGACATGTTTACTAATTTGTATACTAATAAGCTAAATACTTTTTATTTATTATACTTGTAAACATACATACATTAATAAATATAGCTATCATTTTGTAGATTATATGATTAAATGATTTTGATCTTTGTTATAAAAAAAACAGTACACGGAAAAATTATTTAATATCGGAATTGATATAATGAAACATATGTTTCTGTTTTGTAAACATTTATTGATTGGTTTTCGTTGCAGTTTATACATGCGAGTTGTCCATATTCTTAATCGCATTAGCCGCGGGCAGAACTCAATAGTAAACGCTTTGCGTTTATTGTGAATGGTTTATTCTTCCGGATCTATTACAAAAGTAAAAGTATACACCAGTCACAGATAATAATCGCTTTGCGTTTATTAAAACGCTTAGCTTTACCCAACGTGGCCATACTTTCGCAAGTCATTTGGCAGTTGTCGGCCGTTATGGCGCCGCATACTCGTGCCTGCGGTCTCGTCATTTTTCGTCGTTTTCAAGGCACCGTTCAGTATCTTTTGATGCAGACATCGTACGGAGACCATCATTGGACGCCACCTAAAGGTTTGTATATTCTTACATCAATATATTTCGCAAGTAACAATGACCGCGTTCGGCAGAATCGAGAGCTTAGTAAGCGCTTTGCGATTATTGCCTATCATTGGCTTATACTTTCATATTTGTAGATCTTGAGGAAGAAGCCAATCACATAAACACAAAGCACTTTAATTTAATGTTGAATGCTGACAATTCTTAGGTGACAAGCGACAATAAAAAGATTTAACTGCTGTCCATATTTCATGATTGTTCGCTCATTAAAGGCGGATATTTAAGTTGTAAGTCTCTGAGTTGAAATCGTACACATGCATAATCAATATTTAGGTCATGTCGATGCTGGCGAATCGGATATGGAGACAGCTTTACGCGAGACTAGAGAAGAGGCTGGCTTCGAGGCGGATGATTTGAAGATTTTCGAGAACGTGAAGCACGAGATGACTTACAACGTGAAGGGAGTGCCGAAAATTGTGGTTTATTGGCTGGCAGAGCTAATTAATCCAAAGAAATGTGTGAGATTGTCGGACGAGCATCAAGCGTTCGAGTGGCTTCCTCTGCGCGAGGCCTGCGATCTAGCGAAATACACCGAAATGCAAGAAGCGTTAAATAAGTTTGACAAATATATATCTCAACTTGCTTAAGTTCTATATTGCAGTGTTTTTCTCCTTTTAGCAGACTACAGTGATTAAAAAGTTTTCCAATCACAGAAGCGTTGCCTAAAGAATTCTTCTGAAGCGTCGAAAGTTTCTTTTTTATTTACACTGAGTTTAAAAAAGAATCCTCACGCATAGGGGAAGAAAACTGAGACACATTGATATGTGTGTATGTGATTGGAAAGCACTCTTAAATTGACGCGGTGCAGCCGCGCCAAGTTTTTTTATATTAAATATTTTTTATTTTGACAAATTCTACATGGGTTTTTGACTTTTCATACAAAGCGAAATCTATATATATATGATTCGACATAGTTTAAGATTTTTCACGCAAGGCGAGGTCATTTCTTACGTCGATGGGTGCTTTATATACAAAGTACACTGGTCACATAATATTTTAAACTTTCTATTGTTTTATAATATAAATATCTTATATTTTACAACAATGAGTAAACAACTTACAAAGTTTTATATAATATTTCATATTTTGTAACAATGTATAAACGTACAATATTTTACTTGGCACTATTTATTGATATCATTTCTTTTGTAGAATAGATGTAGAGAAAGATTTTTATAGTAATACTAGAGAGAGATACGAGTTGCGCGTGTACTTGGCGCCTTTTTTTTACCTTTTTTTGAAAAGGTATTTTGTTCGGATATAATAAACGGAGCATTCGTAGAAGAACTGAAGACTTCATTAAAAGAGATAGAAATAGTCGTGGAGCAGGACTTTCATTTCCGGTGTGTTATAGTGAGTAGATCTGATAGAATGTGGTGCCATTTTTGTTTGCCGGGGTATTTGAGCAAATCAGAAGCGCGTTCCATATGTAAATATGTAAGCAATAAAAAATGTCTCACTTTAACTTACAAGTTAAATCTACACTTTAATCTAACGATTTTCATCCTACATTGTTAACACGAAAATGCAGAAACTGTTATATCTGACACAAAAAATCCTTACCTATGAAATAAAATTTTCTTCTCACTCTCCTGCCCACACCCGGATACATAGTACCTCGTGTTGCTAATTTACATGCTTTTAGTCGCTTTAATCTTCCAGAAAAAAACTTTAGATACGTATAAATTCATACGTCAATCATTAGTTAATCCTGAATTTCATGACATGTGTATACTAGAAAAATACTTCTATAGGCTGCATTTCGCGATATTCATTGCCAGTACCAACAATCTATACTTTACGTCACAGATTTTCAGTAATGGCAGTGAATGTCGGAACGCAGCCCTGATTCAAATATCCGTCCAAACAAAAATGGCGCTAATCAATTGTGCCATGAATTTTCCTTCATACGCATTCCAGTGTATATAGAGTTCAGTGTTCCTATAGCCATGTCCGCTCTCAGGCTTCTCTCTGCTTCGGTGCTCTCGGTGCTGGCGGACTGCTTGACTTTTCTCGACACTTGGAATCGTGCACATAGCACGGAATAGAACCATGTCCACGTTTGGACATAGCGTACGTATCGACAAGTGGATATCGCTCGTGGATATCGCTACGCAATGTGCACCACTCATGGACATGCGCTAGCTTACAGAATGAAAAAGCGATTGTAAAAACTCTTATGGCCGCTCTCATTCTTCTCTCTGATAGCAGAATCAGTTCTAAACAATTTGTCACGTGACGTTTGCTGCAGCAGCGTGCTGCGTATATGAAAAGGTACCTTTAGTCATCATAACATCTTGACAATTGTTTCGTATCTGATTTGGAGTTGGCCTCTGATGTAACACAATAACAGAGTTGTACAGTCCTCTCTTATTTATAACTTAAATAACAATTACAGTGACCACGATGATTAATCCTGTACAAAGATTAGTGTCTTTCTTCAAGTACTGGTATTTTCGGTACACGCTTGTCACAGAACTGTACATGGTCGAAGAATGGGAGAGAAATCTTATTCGTATCCTTTAAAACTGTATTTTTTTTAATATTTATTTTATGTAAAACTCTTTCTCTCTTTCATTCTGTTAGAATATCATAAAAATAAATTATATAACAATAAAAAAGAAGTATGTGTACATGTAGAAGTGATGTGATCATAGTGCAACTAAGAATATATAAGAAGAGTATGCAGTATAATGAATACATACTTTTAAGAAATCAAATATTTTTCTTAAATTAACAACAGATATTTGTTTTCTGACATTGTTTCTTCTTTTCTTCATGTTCAATTACACAGTGGTGTTGCCAGTTACACAGTATGTAAGAAATTAACTGTCTCTACTAATTATTTCTAGAAATTTATATGAGAAGAAATGGATTCTCTTTAATCATTCCATCAAATCGTGAAAGAAGACTGTTATTATAAAAATGTAATAAAAATACATGTTAAATCAAGTATGAGTATTAAATTTAATGTCATTCGCATTAATTTTGTGTTCATTTCTGACACAATCTGCAATAGTTGGTTTTTTTTAGACATCTTGGTTTCAACAGATTTTGAAACATGTATTTTATATATATTTTTTTTATTTTAATTATATATAAAAAATACGTGTTTCATGTATTTTTAGTTGTCATCAAGTATTAAAACATTAGTAGAACGCGTGTGCACATAATAAATATTCAAATTTTCTTTTTTTAACTCTCCAGCAGGCATGTTATAACATAGAGCGCAACATTTTGCTGACTCAATATTGCTTAATAGAATATAAAGATCTTAATAAAACACATCTAATATTCGCACATAAAAGCAATTTATGATCAAGTGACAAGATTAGAATATTATTTCAAACATTGATTTATATATACAAAATTTATATACAAAAAAACTCGGTCACAAATTTGCAACATGCGATGCGTGCAAAGTTTAACGTGCTTACTGAAGAGTTAATATGAAATTGATTATATATGAATATAATCATTAACCATATACTTATATATAACAATTTTCATATTATATTATATATATTTTGTAAGTTCATATCAATTCAGTGATTTTTATCGTTATTCTAAATTCTTATTACATTGATATCTTTCCCATTGTTTCAAAATTTAAATAATTTACATAAATAATACAATTTCTCATCTGGCAATGATGAACATCAACACAGACAGCTTTTACCTAATATATTTAACATTATAAATAGGCACAATAGGAATACGATCCAGATCTTGCAATAATTTTTTTGTAACTTTACGTATAAAGGTTTAAATTTAGTGTTATGTCGCAGTTTTACAATAATAAACACTAAATTGCCCTTCTCATTTAGGCAAATTGTTTTAGTATCGTTTTTATAAAAATTATTAAAATATATATATTATAAAAAAAAACTGTGTTCCCGTTTAAAATTATAGATACTGAAAGTGACAGTTAAAACCAAGGATAACGTAGTTAAAAGTAAAATAGAATGATTCATAGCAGCAATAATAAGAACTAATAATATTGAAGTATGCGTAATACATTGAACGATTTTTTTCGCAATGCACCGTGCGTGTATGTATAAAGCACTGCTGTCCTGATAT
The DNA here is from genome assembly GCA_014825645.1 of Pseudomyrmex dendroicus. Lineage (NCBI taxonomy): Eukaryota > Metazoa > Arthropoda > Insecta > Hymenoptera > Formicidae > Pseudomyrmex > Pseudomyrmex dendroicus. Next base: position 23,213 of record QVNZ01006987.1, on the reverse strand, counting down.
ATTTACACATATGGGATTATTGGTCTTTTTGCGATAAACCATGAGTATCTGTTATTCGACAAAAGTTTTTTTTTGCACTAGTCTCACCTTGGTTTTCTTTTTTTTTTTTCTTTTTTTTTTTGTTTTTTGTGTTTTGTTTTTTTTAATTAAACAGCTAAGCCATTTTTCCCCCGAAATTCTATTATCGCTTATAATCAATACAATGTTTTTATTGCTAATATTGCAATGCTGTCCTATGTAACTGTGTATGTCGCAATCATGGTAGTGTGTTTCCTGGTAATACAATGTGTGCACATATCGCTCGCGTTTGACACGGCGATACAAACTGTATAAATGTGACTCAAAGAAAACGTAATTATGCAACGTATAATAAAACTCTAATGAATATCAATACGAAGACTCTCATATCGGTAAGCATGATATGGATCTGCAGTCCGTTTGTGGGTCACTTTCCGTGTCCAACCGTCTGACCCGAACTCTCTGCTTATAATGATACTCCTTGAGATAACTCTTAAGTGTCTTTGGCAATTGCAGCTTGTTTATGCCATCGTATGTTGTCCGCGTGGTTATCACCGCTCTGCACAAATGCTGCAACGGAAACGCGAAATTCCGATGCAACGGGATTGTGAGCATCGGCTCGAAAAACATACAACACGAAGGATCCTTATAATGTTCAATTAAACCACATACCTGTAAAATGAAAAAGTAATTGCGATTATTCTCACTTTGTAGAAATAACAATTATATACATATACGTGCGTAACACACATACAGTATCGGAAGCATAAACTCCAGGATCGTGCGAATCGAAGCTGAACTTGTGATTCCACTGCTCGATCCGTGCGTGCAACGAACGTCCGTACTTGCGAAAGCTTACGGAAAACAAAAATTCCTCCTGCGCCGAGTCACGCAGCAAGAAGGTACCTTCTTGTTTGCCGTCCAACAAACGTTCCGCTTCGTAGCGGTCCATCTTACCCCAGTAAAAGGAGCAGGCTGTGATTGACCTTAGGTCCGGTACGAGACAATGGACATAATCAACCTGCATTTTAAGTTATCACGTTATCACGTTAACTATTTAAAAAAAAATATATATATATAACGTGCATGTGAAAAAAAGCTTACCTGCGTATGAGCAGGTCTCTCGATATTTGGAATTAAGGTGAAGTCGATCTGAGATAAGGCTGTGAGAGCAGCAGCTTGAATACCGGCATGTGTCTGAAACAATGCCGCTAAACTGTCTACTGTAATTCCATTGGGATGAACTTGTATTCCTGTAGGATAATTAGGCCTATAACCGGGCGGTGGTTCAACGCCTTCTTCCATCTCCCGAGCGCGTTGTATTCGCGCACGTTCGTCGCAATCCTTGAACATATCGATACAATATAAAATTCAAAAATCAAACTTTTGCAAATAATTAAAAGTGACAAACTTAAAAATTGTCGAAGAATAAAAAGACGTACTTCCATAGGAAATTCCTCTGGATTAAATCTCGATAAATCAATTACAGGGCTAGGTGGCAAAGGTCCAAGAACAGGACTCTGTGGAGCGGATCGACTAAATACAATGCCCGCGCCCATAGGATGTTCCTCGGTCCTTCTATAGCCAGTGCATATGCAATCTGAATTGCTATTCCCCTGGCCAGGAATAATGTCTGTATTTTTTGAGCTTTTGCTCTTAGCGCAATTAAATTTCAATACCCAGTTGCTACGTTTCTTTTTTGACGACAAAACATGATTACACACTGGACTTTGATCCTTGTTGCGCTGTTTATCTAGTGTGAATGAAATTACAATCAAATCAAAAACAGTTCCACACTTACATAATTACCAAGAAGATAACAATGTGTTAGTTGAAAAAACATATTGAGTAAATTAACAAACATGTAACAGGCAAATGTGAAAATATATATATATATAGATAATATTGTAAACTAACACACAAATTTTAAAAATTAATTTGATAACATTTATAACATGCACATATATACATATATATAAAAATGCGTACTTTTCCTTTTTCCAAATGATAAAGTTTTGGAGGATCTTCTTAAAGGTGGATTCACAGGACTATCTTCAGAACTGCTACTACTGTTACTACCAGAACTACTACAGCACGCTTCTTGCTGCTGTTGAAACGACAGCTCGTTGGTAACATTACCATTGTTACAAACTTGCTTTGTATCGTGAACATCAACAGGTTGACTATACAAAGATTCAAATCTAGAATTGTGGTTGTCTACATTTAAGTTTAAACGATCGTTGTCCAAATTTCCCTCGGATTTACATTCTGGTCTGTTCGGCAGTATATTAGAGTTCATTACAGGTACGTTGCCGTTAGTCTCGTTCTCGGGCAAGCTCTCAATGCCATCTTGATTTACCATTTCCAAAGACAATGGCTGGCCGAGCGCATTAGCGCATACCTCAGTAGGCTGTCGTTCACCATCCATCCTAAAGAACTCTCTGAGACTAGCAAAGTGCTGTCCCATTATTAAATATTATGGCAGGCATTTTATTGCCTTAATAACTCTTTGTGTCTACACCATGATTATAGAAACCATATAGAAATACAAGACGACAATTTAGCACAACATGACGGCAAATCTCTTCTAAAGTCCTACATTTATTTAATCACACAGAAGATGTTATGTCAGAGAATATAGCGGGTCCGTTGTGTCTTCATCTACAAGAAGAAAGAAAGCGTGACACAAATGTCTCAAAACAATATTGTTACAATATTTTAAAAAGTTATCTCTAAAAATATACATTTGTTTTACATTATATATTATATACATATAAATCTCTAATGTAGACATAAAAATTTTAACAAGAGAGATTCCCACTCTGTCGGCATTAAAAGAATATTCTCGAACACGTTCCAACGCATTTTATATCGTTGCATTATCGTGTCAAATAATGTGTCATATTAGACAAAACGGCACCTCTTGTGCAGAAAAAAAATAATACCTAACCGAGAGCCCGGTGCTGTGCACGCAGTGTGATAGATCCGATACGTTATTATGATTTATCATACGTCGACATTTGATACTTGCCTCACGCACAAATTCCATGTTTAAAAAAAGACGATGATATCAGCCCATCGGAAGACTATTTTCCTAATGGTAGTGGCAAGTCGAGAAACACCTCGGAAACGAGTTACGTGTATGTATGTACAAGAGATAAGGGGGACGATTCGCGGGACACGCGACGCACAAACAACGCACCGCCGGAATTTTATGTCACGTTGATACCTGACGGACGAGCTCGTGAAAAATCGTACTTTTCGCAGCAACGCGATTGTCCGCCAAACATCGGGCTTGGATGATCCGAAATTGTCAAAACACACGCATGTCCGACGAATCGTCAGCCATCTTCCCTAATTGCGATTGAATCATGGAATGCACGTGCCCTGTAGAGCAACAACTCGTATTTAAAAAATTGTCCGGGGGCTTGCTTGCATAAATATATGAAGCGAGTCATTAGGAAACGTTTGTTTATGAATTGTAATAATAAATTTTAAAAAAAAGCTGTCATCTTTTCCGACCGAAATACAGTGCAAAAAGGTGAAAGACGTCCGCGGATCTAATCTTTCAAAAGTCAGTCGCGTTTATATACACGGGTGCGTTTAAAATGATTTCGTGATGATGTTTCGTCGAAAGAAATTCTTAAAAAAACAAAATAGAAAACAGAATTACTAGGAAAAAAAATTAAATGACAATATTTATAAATGCTATAATATGTAAACATTTTTTTCGAACATAATAATATTCGGTTTTTTTAAGAGTTCTCCCTTTCCCACTTCTCTTCTCCATTCATGTTTACGATCGATGTCCAGCCGATCGACAGCTGATCAATGGCAACGTAAACAAAAACGCGATAAAAATCTGCGATTCGATCTCTCTCGATTACAACGTACGATTTTGGTTTTGAAGTAATTTTGAAATTTTCATTCGAGGCACATTCGCATATTTATTGCGACTGTGCCTTATTGTCAAGATGGCGATCGGCGTCATCGGCGGACAAATCCGCGCGCTCGACGCGGTCGATTGCGAACCGCGCTTTAATTCGATATTTCAAAAAGTTTTCGCCGTAGTGCGCACATATCGATCAAAACGAAGAAATTTCGCATCGCGCTGCGGTTTTCGCGCAGCGGCTCGACGAGCCTCGGGCAACAACAACAAGCGTAAAAATCGGATCGCAGCTGACTCGAAAGTCAAACACTGTGCGCCGCACACGCACGTGTTTTTTTCCGTTTTACAACGTGCGCGATTCCGCATTACAATAGCCGCGAATGAGATTCACCGCGCGAGTATATTGCACGTGAAGAATTGCTCCGAGCGCGACTTTCGCTCGCTTCTCTTCCCCACGACTCGACGCTCTCTCTCTTTTGTCGAGGAAAGGATTTCTCCGCGAAGCGCGTCGCTCTGAGAGGCAACGGCAGCTTCATCCCGGTTGAATTGGTCCAAGTGAAAAACACGTCGTTGGACACGGTCGCGCATCTGTAAAATAGGTGAGTATAGAGAGGTTCGTTCGCGTAGCTGCACCGTGTTACACTCGTTTACACTCGAAACGAGACAGCTGTATCGTTCGACGTACAACGAAGGAAAATAAGAAGAGAACTTTCTCGCAAAAGTAGCGAAAATAATCGAAAAAAATTACGATACTTTTTTGCTCATCTCTCGTGGCGAGATGCACTTTTGCTCTAGAAAGTTTCTTCTGCGTTTTTTCCCGAACGATTGAACCTCGATAGGGAACAAACGTTATTGTCGCTGGCCGCACGTGAAGATCTTCGGCGAGCACACGAGCTTTCCGTGGGTATTTTTTCGCACATTTCGCACAAGTTAGGTAGGATACAATATGGTTCTGTATCTTATTTTGAGAAATGATAGATGTTACAATAAAACAAGCTAAACCTACATGTTGATGTAATTGGTTTGATCTCTCGAATACCACAAACAAGTTTATCAAAAAATATGTGTATGTGTTGTTAGATAATATCCTAAATACATAGTCTCGCTTGATGTCATTGAACTTCACAGATTATGAAAACACCAATGTACTCTTGTTGTCAATTGTTGTTTTTTTGATATGTACGTATTGCTCCTTTGGATCTTGCTCTATGGATCTTTCTTGTTTTCAGAATGGCTCGTGGACAGCAAAAGATACAGTCTCAAGCTAAAGCTGCAGAAAAGAGTGCAAAATTGAAAAAACAACAAGGCCACAGCGCCAATGAACAGAAGAAGGCAGCCCAGAAAGCACTCGTGCATGTGTGTACTGTATGCAAGGTCAGAGTCTTTGTTGATCATTTTTATTTATGAGTGCTCAGCTTTGTGTAACATGTAATCATATTCTCTATTCTATTCTAATTCTTGTTCTATTTTTTTTTCTCTAATTCTTGGTCTATTTTTTATTTTCAGGCTCAAATGCCAGATCCCAAGACGTACAAGCAACATTTTGAAAACAAACATCCCAAGAACGAGTTGCCTGGTGATTTGAAGAATATATGAGATTATAAACTGTTGTAAAGTGGGGATTGGATGGGGAGCAGAGAAAAAAATGCTGCAACTGACAAAGTGATATAGTTCAACATTCATCTCATCATTGCATAGTTTCAGAAAATAAATTAATACCTTGTTAGTGTTTTAACTGATCTATCACACTCACTTGACATTGTTGTGCACAACTCAGAATGTTAAACATTATTGCGGATTCATTTACGTAAGATCTTGTTTTTTAAGAAGTTAACAGTAACAAATCCAATACATAGCCAGTCTTTTCATACAAACGTACATCTGGCTCTGTGTGTATGTTTCTAAATAAAGTTCATAAACTCTTGGTAACAAAATTTTGACAAAATATATTTTATTATAAGAAAACATGTAGCATTAATTTTCTTTTTCTGTTTTGATACGGAAAGAAAATTATGTATGAATGAGTGGTGCAAATTATATATATATATATATATACAGAGTAATATAAATGATCGAAGAGTTTATAAATTATTTTCTATATATATATATTAAAAAGAACGAGTTTGTATTAAAATTTATTATAAGTTGAATTTAAAACAAAAAGACCTGTTAAATGCATACGCAAAGAACGTTTTTTTCGTAAACATTTTAGTTTCTTGCTGTGAGAAGGATTTTTCCACATTGATCTTGTTGCATTTACCTACAAATTTGTATTTTGATGTATGATTTTACAAACGTTCAAATTATAAGATAAAAAAAAAAAACAAAAAAAGTTGTTAACTGTATAACTGCCAATTTATAGTGTTGATTGTATTTCTTATGCTCTTTAAAATAAGAACAGTATAGTCAAACGGAGACATACATTATTACATAGCCCTATTCCCTGAAAAGACACTAAGTTTTTATTTCTGTTACTTGAATTTTTATAATTTGTATTGTATATTAAGTTACCTGTATCTTTTCTGTTGTATAAAGACAATAATCTAATCCTTTGTGGACAAACTGTAAAAATGACCTAAGAGTTGGACAGACTAGGTCTGTGAGACTCACGCGATTATTTTAAAATAGAGTATCTTCGCAAAGAAATCAATATTTTTTCAATTTTGTCTTTTTGAATCGTTTGAACGATTCTGCGTCGATTAAAAACAAATTGAAAAATAGTTTCGAAGATAGGTATAAGCGTTTAAAAATAACTAATTTTTAAATTTTACTAAAGACACCGATACGCAATTTTTAGGTGAGTCTGAGAGACCCATGTCTGTCCGCGAAGGGTTAAGATAATATATTATCCATACTTATAAAAATACAAATGCGTACTTACATATAAAATAATGTAAAACTTATGAACTGAAAATAGTATTTGTATTACATTGTTATATATTTATACATAATTATGCACATAAAAAAAAGTGTAAAAAACACACGTGTGACATACCATAGGCCTCAATAAAAAAACTATTTTATAGTTTTATTGTGATATAATTATTCTTAATAATTTTTGTACATACATGACAAGAAATGAACACAGGTGAGAGTTTGTATATACATACACGTGTATATATATATACATATATATACACACGTGTTTGTGCATATCTGTATATACGATGTTTGTCTTACAATTAAAATTATTCAAAACTTCAATAAATAATATAATATAATATAAATATTATTTATTGCGCATTTGTGCGAGTCGATCTGATTATCTTCCCACTCTTTCTTACAAATATATTCTGTGTTATTACAAGTCATTGAAACGCGCAAGTCGTATATATGTTGCGTCATTAGACAAAATGTAATTTCTGGTTAATAGTGACGTCGCAACATAACGTAAATATTTTGCATTACGCAAATATATTATCTATATATTCTTATCGGGGTATATTATAAAAAAAAAGAACGACATTTGCAACTATATTTATTATGCGATATTTATTATAAATATATATATGTATAAAGGCATTAGTATGTATTTATATGTTATTATATATATTATTACATATTTTTGATAAAAACATAAAATTATTGAGACAAAATGTAAACATAAATCAAATAATTAATTGTAATAGTAACAAATTGCGAAATACCGTCAGTGCTATTCGTCAAAATTAAAGACAGGCCGATGCGAAAATCCGTTATGACGCATGGAAACTCACCTTTTCTACTTAATTAATCCAATGACACCTAAAACAACACGAGATGGAAGCACTTCCTAATTCAAAGATTAACAACGTGAGAATGCACTTTTCACTTAAAATTGGAAGATTTTTTGTGAGAATTTCCAAATTGTTTCACAACTGCAAAGGCAACTTAAATCACTTACTGTTTATCAACGTTACTAAACTGAATAGTCAGTATCGCCTGTGACGTTGCGAATAGGAATGATTACATCATATTGAGTAGCATGTGCGACAAGTTTGCATGCGCGGCACTTATCGCTCACTTACCAGCAGTGTGCGTATATAAATACAGAGGCTGTAGAATCATTGTGACAATTTTCAGTTGACGTTTTAACGCGATTTTCATATTGACGCTAGTGAGTAACAAGAGTTACATTTTTTTTTTTTTTTTTTAATTGTTTGTGAAATCCTCTGGAATCGAAGATATTCGTTAAAGAAGAAGACGAAGAAACATTCGACTTTGTAATAACGACTTTCATCCGGTTCTTCAAAAAAGAAGAAAATCTCAGAGGTGCAAACATTACATATAAATTTTAATATCGATCTTTATTTAATATATATCTTTATTTATATCTGTCTACTATTTTTAACATGATTTGATTTAAACTGAGTTGATTTTTTATTTCAATTGTTATAAAAAATTTAAAAAGAGAATATTATTAAATTTGTCAAATATATTCTTCTTTAATTTTTTAAATTTTTTAAGATTTAATTTCTCACACTTATTATATTATACAAAAAAAAGTAAAAAAATACGTATAAATTAAAATGCAAAAATATTAAAAAAATTGATTCATATCTTTTGCGTGACTCCGTCATTTCTTAATCCCCATATCTGTTTCGCAAAGAAGGTCAAACTAGTCACGCGATAATAATCAGAAAAAGTATAATTGTGCTTATTAGCAGATTGAATTGTGCTGTAATTCGGAGATACAAATCTTTCTGTCAAATTTCAATCACTTGATTATTATCATCATCATTTTGCATTTAGTTTTACAATTCAAATTTTGGTGATGCGAGACTGCGTCATTAACGGGTAATTACGTAATTGTCTTTAATTCCGCGCCGCAATTGCCATTCGTGCTAAGGTGCACTCTCGCATTTTGAAAGCTACTCACTTTGAGAATTCTGTGCCAGCATGTGGCGCCGAGAGCGAGGATTATCTTTCTCTCATTTAGCCTCGTGCAGGCTCGATTCTCGTCGAGAGTTCTTGATTGCGCCACGCGAGATAACAACAATTTATGCGAGACGGTTGTGAAGAAGCCATCTGGTCGATCTCTCATGGACAGAGAGACTTATGGCACGTGGTTAGTACTTCGGAATTCTACTCCATTAGCGAGATGTGAGTTACGAAGTTTATTACGTATTACGAGAGGAGAGCCATTTTTCTCTCCGATTATTTTGCGCGTCATTATATCACAGTTTGTGACAAAAAAATAAATGTTATAATAATAAATAAAATCTTGTACAGAGTGCAGACGCGTAAGAAAAATTAAGAAATTTAACGGAATATTTTTCCAATAAATTTCCCCTTTAATTTATCTTCGTCTTAATCGCTCTTTTTGATAAAAAAAAAAAAAAAAAACACGGTTGGTTTTGCAAATGTTTCGTAGTGTTTTTTGCTTCTTCGCACGCGATGGTGGATTCCGTGTTCCATACTCGATCTCACGGCACGCCGGCCGACGGTGTCGGAGATCAATACGCGGATGGCAAGGCGGCGAAGGTCTGGGAGGTCTTCATCGGCGACACGAAGCAACGTACGCAGAATTACCGGGACTTCCTGGTGGATTTGCTGCGGCAGAAGGGATGCCGCCGAATATTAGACGTCGCCTGCGGCACCGGCGTTGACTCCGTGATGCTGTTGGAGGAAGGTTTCGAGGTCGTCAGCGTCGACGCCTCTGATAAGATGCTCAAGTACGCGCTAAAATCTAGGTGGAATCGCAGGAAGGAGTCTGCGTTCGACAACTGGGGTGAGAAAGTTTGAACGTTTCTTACCTCAACAAAGCTCGGAATTTAATTAAAGCTTTAGAACAACGCTCGGAAAGAAAGAATAAAATTTTTTAAATATGCAAAATATATATATATTTCTGAAACGTAAAGAAGAAGAGGATGTGTTGCAAAAGACCGAAGTGAAATTATGCAAATTAATTAAAAAATGAAAATAGCTTGTAAAAAAAAGAGAATATTGCGAAAGTGAAATTCTGCAAATTAATTAATCGTAAATCTTGTCGACATTTTTTATTTGTTCCGAAATATTACGATGACACATCACCGGATGCAACCGTAGATAAAGAGAAAATTATTTAAGTCGATGTAATAACGTGAGCAAGAGATCGTGAGTTCAATGTTAAATCTATATAAAGTAACGAATCATCATTTTCATGCGTGAGAAAGACGTGCAGAGAAATATATATACATATTATTCTTCTTTACATACAATCGGCGTTGTGAAACTGAGATAAATCAATTTAAAAAACACAACGTTCGCATATCTCGCTCAGTAAACACAGACACACCGAATTATTTATTCGCGATAGAAAGAGAGACGGGATAAAGGTCTTTATCGTCAGAAAAATTAAAATTTCAATTTTCCAAGTTTAAATTAAGTACTTTTAATTTTACTACTTGGATTGTGATAACTTTTTACACGCGACAATTTGAATTAACAGTGATTGAGGAAGCAAACTGGTTAACTTTATCCAGCGACATCAGTCACCTCATTGGAGAGGGTTTCGATGCTGTGATATGCTTGGGAAATAGTTTTGCCCACATGCCTGATTTCTTCGGCGATCAAAGAGAACAAAGGTATTCACACATTCGCGTCAAATGTAGATCGTACATACATTAGATTAAGTTTATCTGTACTGCGATATACATATATGTGTATCATAGATCATTAATTCTCGACAAAATATGTTTCGCAAAACGCGTGGCTCTCCAAAGATAATTTAATTAACGCAGAAAATGTGTGTATAAAAATACGCACGTACACATAATATATTAGAATATATTTTATATCATAGAAATAAGATGAATAAAATAAGTAAATAGGATGTTATAGAAATAAAACAATATTTTTATAGAAATAAGATAATAAAAAATATATATATCCTGTTATTTCAGACAAGCTTTGGCGAATTTCGAGCGTTGCGTGAAACCAGGAGGTTTGTTGCTCATCGATCATCGAAATTATGACTATATAATTCAAACCGGTCAAACACCCTCAAAATGTATATATTACAATGTAAGTAGAATTAAAAAAAAAACATAAAAAGAAATAAAAACATTATTATGTTCATTCAACGGTATTTTAACGATATTTTAACGGTATTTTAACATTTCTCGAGAATCGTGGTATTGCAAATCTTCCGTGTTGCAGAGTCAGTATATGACGGACATCAAGACGTCGGTGCTCTACGTGGCCAGAAAACCGGTGATCGTCACGATGGACTACGTGATCTCTTTGAACAACAAGAAGAACAACGACGTTCCCGAGATCATTAGCGAGTTCCGACTGTCGTATTATCCTCACAGACTGAGTGTCTTCCGCGACATGCTGACCGACACGTTCGGCCGCGAAGCGAAATACACCATTTACGGCGACTTCAAGCCGCTCAATCAGATCGAGAATCCCGGATTCTACATCCATGTGATAGAGAAACAGCAATTTTGAAACGGAACGCAATCCTGAACGCAAATCGGCGCGACTATATGCGACGTTTGTTTCTCGAAACAAATGTTATCGATTTCTCGGGACGGTTGAATGTTCCACCAAATGAGACTGAATAGTGTTTAACACGGGATATATTATAAAGAGTGAGTTTGTTTTTTTCTTTTATTTTTTGGAAAATAAATAAATACTTATGCACATGCATAAGTGATTATACATACATATATGTACTTGTGCACATACATAAGTAATTATATATTATATATTTGATATACCTCTCTATATATTGTTGAAAAATATATTTGATATACCTCACTATATTGTTAAAAAATATATTGTTATAAACATATGTATAATAAGCAAATATATATACACAAATGTAAATTAATTATTGTTATTTTATTCTTATATTTTTTCTATACACGTTAAAGAAAAATGTTCTGCTACTGAGGAAAGAATTAAGTAAGAAGACATTCAAGAAAGTATGTTGCAAAAAAAGGATTTTTGTCTAAAAACAAAAAACAAAAAAAAAAAACCAAAATAAAACATGTGTTCTTCAAAATGACAGACAACAGGAGCATGAGTTTTTTATTCTTTTTTATTATAAGTCTGAAAGCAGCTTCTTCATTGAGTATTCTAGCCAGGCTTTGTTCGATGCTACAATTTGATCTCTCAAAGATAATTTCCGAGCGATCGTTGACGATGATTTTTGCTGAACAATATTGTTGGACGAATTTTCGTGTCTTCGCGCGCTCTCTTCTTTCTTTTTTCCGGTTTTTTATTTTTCCCCGCGAGATCGATGATTCAAATAAACGTGCAAGTTTCAGAGAGGACAGTAGGAAGACTGGTGCGTTTGTCGCGCATGTTGCTTGTAAATCAACTTATCCGCTGCGATCTTCTCCGCGATCTCGCGCACATATTCGCTTGATCGCGAACGAGAAGGACGCATCGTTCGAAACAGACGCAAATCGTCACAGATTTTTTTACCTCGCACCTTGTTATTCCGTTTGTTAACGCCAGTCGCGGTTCTTCAACCAAGGTTTTGACATCGGAATGCTCGAGACACGTGTTATACTTCGCTTAACGTCGTTATTTAGTCGTCAATGATCGTTCCAACTTAAAATTATCGGCGCAGGAAAATTGCTCTCTTCTTGCGAACTCTTACTTAAGTCCGGATGGGGATCGCTCCCCCATCAGAGGTCCCGCAAAAGCTCTACAAGAGTCCTCTCATCGTCGTGTAAAAAGTGCCGCGCGCTATCGTAGAAATCGAACCTGCGAGGGGCTGTTTGTTTGTTTTATTTAGCAGAGAGTAATTCATAATTTTGCGTAAGAGAGAGCAATAGGAAGGGAAGATGGATGAGAGAAAGAGGGAAAGAGGAAGAACGACACATGAGAAAGGACAAAACCGAGATTCGATTCCGTTCGATTTCTTCGACGTACTTTCTGCGGCACTGTGAAAACCAGGGAGAGTGGGAGGAGAGGGGGAGGGGAGAGAGACAGGTGCTTCTCGTCGAAGAAATATGACCGAGGACATTAATTTACAAGGCCAAGGACTTGTGTCACAAGTGCAACGAACTGCCTATATAGAAAAATGGACGAAGAGTGTTATAGCAAAAATCGTTTTTTTTTCCCCCTTCTATATATCAATATACATATGTACGTATGTTGTGTATTTATATTATTTATACTTTTTTTCTGTGTAGTTTCTTTTCTCTCTCTCTCTCTCTCTGTTCATTGGCTATTTTTTTTTTATGTATATAGACTCTCTCTCTCTTTTTCTTTTCCACGAAATTCGTACCTATCACGGCTTCTTCGATCGACGTTGCGAACACTGTAATCGTCGTCGTCGTCGTCATCGTTCGTATCGAATTTCCCCATATTTAACAAAGTTTTTCGAGATCGCACGCGGCGATTGCAACATGCTACTTAGCGTGTTCCGGGTTGTATACATAATATTTAATATATATATATACATATATACGCATATATATATATATATAAAAGTATAATTTGCTTAAATTAATCTATTATTGCACGAAAAACAAACTGACTTTATTATCGCCGCTTTTACAATTCTGATTGAAATGAATGTTACACGGAAAGAGATATATCGCTGATAAGAATCGCGATAATGAAATTCGATACGTTTCCTGTTTTATTTTTGATTCTAATCTAAAGAGAAAGCGGATGACGAGGATAACAATATTGCGAGTGATATGCGAACGATTGGATTTTTTTTTCTTTATATAATTGTTTTTTTTTTTTTTTTTTTTTTTTCACAGCGACTTTCGAAGGCGAATTCGCGCAGTGTATAATAAAACTCGTCGTGCACAACGAGTCGCGAAAATTGACTTGTTTCTTATTTCGAGCGCACAGAAGCACAGAAAGTATAAGGTCACGGACGACGACTCGTGTTGCAACATTGTCGTTCGAATAGCGATTGTTTGTATTATTGCGAAGGAGCTGATATAAAAAATCGTAGTATCGTATTGCGTTAATAATTTCCTCTTGACTTCATGTGTTCAGTGACGATCTGCCCGGTGAAAGCTGCGCAATATGAATCGCGAGATGTTAGAAGAATATAGTTGGTTTTTAATTATTCTTAGATATTTTTATAAATATGTATTTGTATATGTATATATATATATATATATCTTACTTTTTACATGCTATATTTTTATGACTTCTACCGCGATTACAAATTAAAAGAATGAGAGAATTATCGCAAGCTCTTTCTTAGAGTTTTTACAAAGATTCACCGCTTGATGAGTGAAAATTATTGCTGCGATCGAATGACGACGAGTGAAAAATCAAAGACAATTTTTGATCGAAAGGAACAGATCTCGGCGAACGGAGAGTTAACTAACTACTTTTTTTTTTTTTTTTTTTTTACAGCCGTTTTTTACGCTTTCGTTATTTATATGTACATGCTCGTGTGTGATTTGTTTCATACATTTTTGCGAATGTCTTTAGAAAATTTTCGCGCGCAATATTTAACGAGCAAATCCCCTTCACGCTTATCCCCTTCTGAGAGAGAATATAAATTTGTGTGTTAACATTTAATAATCGTCGAAATATCGCAATATCACGTACGCCTTATCAAGGACTCGGAGCTGATCGAACTGTTGTAACCTTGAAGAACACATGAAGACTGATAACGGTAATATTTACTTGGGATGCAAGTTTTAGATCGCTCGCTGATGATTAAAATTCAACTTCATAATTTCGATATTTCTAAACCAAGATTTGTGTTTTATTACCAATTTCATCAACAAATCGTTTAAACTTTTTCTCTCTGTTTCTTTTTACGTATCGCCACTCCCTATAATCCCGTAACTCCAAAACGCAAATTTTAGAAGATAGCAGTTTAAAGGTTTACAAATTCATATGTTTCTCTAGTTAAAGGAGTCTTTTCAAATTTTTACCTTTTTTATGAAGATTGTTTTTTACTATTTAGTGACCATAAAGAACATGACTTTCCAAGTGTCATTATGCAATAAACTGAAAATCCGGTATGTGACACTTGTGTAATTATACGTAGAGAGTGACGGTATGTTCTGCGTCACGAATCCGCTTGTGACTTCTTCAGGGTAAACAGGGATTATCTTTTCTGACCACTCGAAGGTGACATTGCCACAAGTAAATTTCGCCGCGCGTTTAATATCACGGATTGATTTAGCAATATACGCTTCCAATATACGTAATCGAAAATACTCATACACTCCTTGTCCCCTTTTCCCTCGCTCTTCTTCGCGTTACCGCCTTCTCGCGTATCGTTGTTTCCGTGAAGTATAATCTGCTGCTTGCAGTTCGTTGGATCGCGAGCGTATATCTCGCCGTACCTCGTAAACACATGGCGACAAAAAAAAAAGTTTATATAATAACATTTTATCGGACAAACAAAGTGTTACAACAATGTTTATTATAAGCGACAGAGCGCGAAATCACCATTCGAGATCGCACATCGTGCGCGTTTCCATATATTGTACAAAAATTGCGACGGGATAAAAGGCAGCAGTAATTGACAACCTTCCTTTTTTTGTATATAAGTGTTGCTCGCAACCTTTCTCGTAATGTAAATACAGAGTAAAAGAACGTGGAGAAAACACATCTCGTGTGTTTTGATAGCACGAAAAAAATATATAAAAAATATTTGACGTCATTTTATTTAACTTCGTATATTATATTGTATTTTTTATTGCACGTATGAAAGTTTTTGTGAAATTATTAAAACCGTTCAAGAAGTGAATATGCGAATTTCTTATTCATATGCGAATTGAAATGCGCACGAATGACAATCCCGCATGAGTTGTGTCTTTGCGTTCGTGTACAAACAATTTTCTTTTCCTTTCTCACAACGAACAAAACTCAAATAAAACGTCGCAGAAGTCGGAGTATTTCAGCATATAACGGCCCGCGCGATATGATTGGTGCATGAAAAATTTCAGCGTTTTTCAACATGACGCATTGATTAGACGTGGCTTAGTCGCTACAGTTTCAACAGTGTTAAACCTTTTTCTCTTTTTTGTTTTTGCGTATAAGTATATAAACTACGATAGAGCCAGCTATATCGTTTCTGTCTCTAAAATCTATTTAACAAAGTCCTCTCGTAACTGCTCGATATTTCATCTCTTTCATAACATGAAATTATATATATATTTGTATCTTTATATATATATATATATATATATATATATATATATATATATAACACTCTCTTTATATATATATATATATGTATAATATCTTAATCCTATATTTTATATTTATATATTTACATGCGCATTATATGTGTCTTATGTAACGTGTGTGTGTGTGTGTGTGTGTGTAGCTGCGTGTGTGTTTGCATCTATACTTTCGATTTGACCAAATAATTTATTTCGATTATGAGAATCGCGTCTTTGCCCTTTTCGTGGTCATCGAGAAATATATAAAACTAACTTCTTGCTATAATTTAATTGTCAGTAAAATATTTTTTTCGTATCGCGATTATAAAAAAAGTCGAGAAGAAGAAAATGATCAAATAAAAAGCACGGAAAAGATAGATGTACTAATAAGAATTTTCTAATTTTATTAAGTGTGTAAATTAACACGGTGCCTTTATAATCACCTTATATTTAAATTCAAATTTTTCCCACTTTATGGCAGATTTAAAGAAGAACTATTTATGTTTAAAATTCCATAACTGATTGAGATCTTAAAAAAATCAGTTGTGTTTATGATGGCTAATGACGCACATCAGATATCATATTCTTTTTGCGTTTCAGTTACAGAAAAATGCTTGCTGAAGCAGCTTTGTTTGGCTTTAGACGAAGACACAATAATCCACAAAACATGTAAAGGGTGATTTCCAAAGTTTAAAGAAGAAAGTTTTGATTTGAATTGACGAACCTCCGGTAACTCAAAGAAATTTGAGGATATTGATTTACAGAAGTTACTGGACAAAGGACAAACACACAAAAAAAGTTTGCAAAATGACTTGAGAAGCTGTAAGTTTACGTCTGAAAATGGGGAAGATATAAAAAGGAGGCAAGTGGGTTCCGCACATTCTCAGCGTTGACGACAAAATGAGCGTTATGAAATAATCTTGTTTTTGTTATCACGTTTCAAAAAGAAAATTTTTTATCTCAATTAATTATTACGGGAGACAAAAAGCGGATCTTATACGATATATAATCCTAAATGACAAAAATTATGGATCATCAGATCCTGAACAATCATTAACTCTTTGACAGCAAAACCAAATATCCACTTAAAACAATTTTGTTGTGCATTTAATAGAATGTGAAAGGAATTTGATAAAAGAAATTACGACGAACTATTAGCGAAACAATCACAGCTGATCGCTATAAGTAACGACTGATTAATTTAAGCGATAAGTTAAAGCAAAAAAAAAGTCATACACAAAAAAAAGAAGGAAAAAGATAATTTTATTCCACGCTCGACTTCATATTGCAAAGCAGACAAAAGATATTATTTTTCATCTTAACTGGAAAATTTTGTCACATTTAACATATCTTCCGGACTTGGCTTCATCATTTCGATTTCTCCGTCATTTGTTCTCTCCAGCATCATCTCTGTGACAAACACTTTAAAAATCGAAGATGTGAAAAAAATCGTCTTTGACGATTTTATTGAATCAAAATCGCTGCATTTCTTCCCGCAATGGAATTCGACGGTTGTTCGAAAAGTAGACTAAGATCGTAGAAAATAATGAAGATTGTTTCGATGAATTTACATTGTATTATTACGTAATCCATGTAAATAAAGTTTGAATTTCGTCGGAAAAGACACCGAATTAATTTGCACATCCGATACTAAATAATTGATGTGCGGAGATTATAATAATTTCTCGATTCTTCACGACAAAAACTCGTCACGCAAATAAATTCGTAAAATGCGATTCAATAAACGTTCGCAAATGGTTTGATTGTCATTGAATTATCAGATCGTTAGCAAAAACGCTATTCTCGTGTCGGAGCAGTAATAACAACGCGCTTCCCCGCGTCTGTATGGCCAGTATATGCGGTAGTTATGCAAATATATACACATGTAATATTACAATATAGTATATACAGACCTAATATTGCTGTTTGGCTTTGTGTGTCATACAAATTTGCGAGCGTAGCGCCATTCCTATGTAACAATGCTCTATTATGCATGAGAAAGTTCTTACGATTATGAGTAAACAGTCTCGTCAACCTGATGAACAAATTTTTTTTTTTTTTAGTCGTACAACATTTTTTTCTCGTAACTTTGTGTGTTTTATTCGTCGCACCAAATGCGAGAAAATCAAGTTACTGAACGATACGACGACCGAGTTAATATAAGAAAAAAGAAATGTAAAAAATATTTCGTCAAAAATAGTTTGATAATTTACTGTGACTTAAGTGTGTCAATGCGAAATTTATAATAGAAAAGTAATTGGTGAAGAATACTAAGCTAACGCGATCAGATCGCGCGAAACGAATATTGGAAGGATTTCAGTTTCAATCGAAACCGCTTTGAATCACACTTGCAGTATGCAACAGATCGTGACGACAATTCTATCTTGGATAGAACGACTGGTATTACATTTGCAATTCCATTGACTGTTTGCCGAGCACGACGAGATGATTATTTCGATTTGTGTTCGATTTCACTGTCTCGCTCTACTATATATATGTAATTACGTCCAGCGTTTTTTTTCTGTTTAATAAAAAAAAAAAACAAAAAAAAAAGCAATAACAAAATTTCAAGGAAGAAAAAAACGCAGATGTTACCACATGGCAAAATCGAAAACTTAAACGTCTCACAACCAATGAACTCCATTATGCCGGTGGTGTCCAAACCATGTGTCAGAATTGATATTGAGTTTCTTTAACAAAAAAAAATTTGTTGATTGACGCGAAACCCTCAAGTTATAATCAGGTACCTCCGCTATTGCAAATACATTGTTCTAACTACAGGAAAAACATCGCGTATAAACATCGCAGAACATCGGCAGAGAGACGGATACCAAGTGTAGATTTATTCGGAATTTTTTCAACCATCGAAAGTACATGTAATGTGTATTATTTTTATAAAAGTTTCGTTACATTATACCAACGAGAGTTTCAACATTCCGGCAAAATACTTTCGCAGTTGTTTTAGAAAAAAATAAAGAATTGTACATATATATATTTTATTTATTTATTTGCATATTTCCCACTACGTTTATTCGAGAGAAGAGAGGAAAGAGTTTCGTCCTCGAAACACTTGGTTCTCTGAAGTATATTTAGTTCTCAATAGGCACTATACAATTGTTTTCTTAGAATCTACACGTGTAATTTCGTTGAAAAATAAACGCGACAAAAGAAAAGAATATTTTTTTTTTTCATCCGTTTGATGAGCGAGTGAGATTTTCTTTCTGTCGTCGTAATTATACACATTTAAACGCTTGAGAAATATCTTGGAATCTAAAATCGAAATCTGGTGAAGATTCGCGCATATACGGTAGTATATCGCAACAACATATCTTCTCGATCATTATTCGGGTTGGACACCACCGTTACATCACAAATCGTGCGCGCGAACGCACTGGGCTTAACAATTAGCTTATAATAGTACAACAAACACGCGCCGTTCCGTTTCTCGGTCGAGTGGAACGTTGCTTTTTTGTATCGACATGAACCCCGGTTTTTCCATGGCTTGCGAATGGAAAGGCTTACGAATCTAAGAGTCGGCCATGATGTTACCGCGAAGTTCGCTATCGACTATGCGATGTGTGAATCTACATCTACCTACGTGTGGACATGTGTGTGTGGTGTGTGTGTGTGTGTGTGTGTGTGTGTGTGTGTGTGTGTGTGTGTGTGTGTGTGTGTGTGTGTGTGTGTGTGTGTGTACACACAAAGGGTCTCCTATTCCGAAGAATTTCGATGTATCTCGAAGAAGCCGTCGTAAGCGAGTAAGTCTTATTTAAAGATTGCGTTTATTCACCTCTCTCTAGTTAATCAATACCGCTCTTTGACTCGCTCGAGGCGAAACATCCACTTCGCCGCCTTCCTCTCGTCTTGAAAAGCGATTAGCGAAAATGCGGGGAGAGCTCTTCTCTTTAAAATATTGGCGTATATATTAATTAATCAGGGCATGGACATAATTATCGACATGTTGTATATTCGTTAAAGGCTTGACGTCTCCGCCCTTCTCGAGGAGAGAAGCAGAATCAGTTTTTCTTCTTTTTACTCGGTAGAGAGATACGTATATCACCATAAGTTGAGGTCCAAGCACACGCTGGGGGAACGGCACAATCGCGTGCTAAGACGATCAACAAACGAATCTCTTCCAGTCATCACCAGAACGATGACACTATTGCTCAACATGCGTGTCATCTTCGAAACGTGCAAACGAAGGACCAACGGAACAAGTGGCAATCGTTCGATGTATATGTATAACATTAGAATAAAACAATCGCGTCGTTGTGTACGGCGAACTCGCACAGATCGAAACGCTAAACTACCAAGCGTATCGGGTGACGAACTTTCGACGCGATCGCATCGCGGCGGATTGTCTCGACAAGAATTAAAAAAAATTGACATGAAAAGAATTTTCACAAATACTCCCTCGATCTGGTCGGTGGTCTTTTACGCTCGGATCTCTCGGCGGTTCTTTCACCGGTCCTGTCGCTCGGCCCGCCGGTCGAGTCCCGGTCGTCGGTGCACTCGAGCATTTGCGTGGTCTCCGTAGCTTCCGACGGGCTAACCGGTTGCGTTGCGAGCGGCGCGAGCGGCGCCGCGCCCTTGTTGCGCGATTTGCTACGTCGTTTCCGCAGAATTAACGGCCCCAAGGCGTTGGAATCGTCGCCGCGCGACGTGGAGGCCTGTGCGAGCCGTTCCAGTAGTTCCTTGTTGACGTCCCGCAACGACGACGACTGATGGTGATGATGGTGATGATGATGATGTTCCTGGCCGCTTTTTGACATGCGTTCTGTCGCCGTCGACTGCTCCCGGTAGCCCTCGCTCGGTATCGTTGACGTTGACGTGGTCGCGATCGACGGTTTGCACTCGACGGTCTGAGTCGCGGACTGAACTAAAGTCACTACGCTCGGTGTGACGGGCGGCTGATTCTGAACGCCACTGTTGCCCCCCAGGGTGAAGTTCGGAGTCTTCTGTTGCTGAGAACCACCGTTGCCACCGCCTCCGCCGCTGGACGGTGTGCCGGCTGCCGGTAGCCTGTTCATTAGCGCCTGCAGCATATCCTCGATCTTGGCTAACTTCTGATTCACTCTCTGCACCTCAAGCTTCAGATCCACCTTAACTTCCAGCACCGCCGCGAGGATTTCCCGCTCGTGGCTCGGCTGTTGCGTAATTAAACCGCCATTGTAGCTCTCGAGACGCCGCAGCTGCAGTTGCTTCGAGTCCACACCGAGGGTCTGTTGTTGTTGCTTCTGCTGAGCATCCTTCGCATTGTCGGCATTGTCGCCGCTCTCCTCAATCGTGCCGCTTAACTTGCTGAGCTTCGGGAAGACTTTGTTAGTGCCGGCACTGGAACTTGGACGTGAATCTCTCGCGCTGAGAGATCGCTTGAACGTGTCGCCGACCGTGCCCGACTCGCTACTGGAATCCAAACTCGAGCTACCTGCAACGTTATAAAGTTTGCATTATAGACACATATTACATATATATATATATACGTTTGTATTAATTAAATTAATTGTTCCTAATTCAACTCATGTGTGTTACCTAATAAACGACCCCACTTTCCGCTCGGTCGCGTTTTCGCGAGCGTTGTTCCCCCTTCTTCGGCGGTGGACAACTTCCTGGCGTGTGACGTCTCGCCGTCCTTGGCGTCCTTACCGTCGCCCTTTTCCACATCAGTTGCGGCAGTGTGTTGTCTTTCTCGGCGAAATCTACACGGGATAATCAAAAGAGAGAAAAAGAAAAAAACATCCATTTTTATTCTGCATTAGTCGGTAAATTGCAAAATAAGTGTTTACGTATAAGGAGAAGAGAAAGGCTGATTATTTTAGGACCCTATTTGGACCCTATTTGGACCAGAGCAATAAGAGTACAAATGCAGAGAGGGGACGAGAGACGAGTGTGAGAAAGGAGTGCTGGTCAAAAAATCATTCTTACGTGAAAATTTTTTTTTTTTTTTTTTTTTTTTATTAATTAATTCGCCGCGTTTTATTTTTCTCGTCCGACACGATTCAATCCACCCCCTCCCCCTCGAAATAGTCCGGGGTCAAGCTAATCGGGTCACCGCCGGGTAGCGCAGAATGCGGACTGTCTATCGAAGGGCTAGAAAAAGGAAGGCAGCTCCGATCGGTTGGTTTCTCGAGCGACCTACGGTGCGACGTGCCTACGGGATCCACGGCTGGCGGTGGACGACGACATTGGCAAAACATACGGGAAGAAATTGGACAACGTTGGTAAACGCCGACGGTAAAAAGTTCAAGTCGACTTGTCAAATGAAGCTCTCGATATTGAGGAAATAACAACAGTTTCTTTATAAGTTTTTTACTGCGCGCGGGTATTTTGAAAAAAAAATTCCGAGTAAAACATTTCTTTTCAAGAAATCGAAACGCCAACTACGTGCGTATTCGCGATTTGATAATTAATATATGACATTTTTAGATAGGATCAAAAACTTCTTGATTTCGTCATGCGTAATTCGTTATTAGCATTAAATCTCGAATACATAAATAGAGCGATATTGTTGATTCAGCGAGATTAACCTTTCGTGCAAATAGATTGACTTCCAAAAAATGCCTACTAGTTGGACTAACAATAAGTCTGTGAAACTTTAAAATTAACCATCTCCGCGAAAAATCAATATTTTTCAATTTTGATATTTGATGCTTTCGCGGTGTGTTGTATTAACATACAAAGATGTTTTTCGGGTGTGAACTGCGTTAGTGTCATTTTTATACCAACGTTTCATGAACATTACAGCTCACTTCACCAGGGTTTAAAGAGCAACAAGCAAACCCTGATTGAACGCGGTTCAAACCAAAAAAACATCTTTGTATTTTTCAATTTTGTTTTTTTGAATCAAAAGTTAGAACAATTTTGTGTCGATAAAAAAAAACCAATTAAAAGAAATCTCTAGTAGTTTCGAAGATATAAGCGTTAAAAAAAAAAAAAACAAATTTTTACTAAAGACAATGCGCAATTTTTGAATGGGAGATTCATGTCAGAAAAGTTAAAGTACGTGAATCAAACGCGCATCGCGCGAATGCGCGCATATAATACACGGCGCTAGCTTTAATACCATTTGCAATTACCGGAGTTTAGATTATCTCGCGCTACATCATAATGCATGCTCTTCATCTTCATCATGCTTTCCGATCTTCGTTAGTTTTTTTGTCGTATATTAGAATAGCGAGTTTGACAATTCTTGATGTCTTGTTCCAGAATTCGGAATCGAACAAGCTATA
>QVNZ01006986.1:0-12911 GCA_014825645.1 Pseudomyrmex dendroicus | reverse complement strand
TATGTAACAAATTTATCTTTTTAACTATTCAAATTTTTTTAGTGTAATATATATTTATTTGTACATCATTATGTAGATAATATGAAAAAGCACGCGGGTGGAAACCATTTTTCTCGCCACCGTATCACACTGGTAAAAATAATAATATATTCGCAAACACATTGTCCTTTCGCACAGAGGAAAAAATGGCAACGATAGAGCAAAAATAAATTTCGATTTGTACTGTTGGAAAAAAAAGAAAAAAAAAAGAAAAAGAAGAAAAAAGTATGGTAATTCCACACGGAAATGTCGATCGCTGGACTGGGACGGATAGGACGAACACTCTCTCGCGGTCCGTAGTCCATAATAGATATTTAAATCCTGTGGTTCGCGAAACGCAGCAGAACCGGCACGCTGTGGTTCACATTGCTGTTGGATATCGATATTATTTTGTTCCGCGGCAAGTGTGAGCGGAAATCGAGAAGAGAAATTATTGGTGACAATATTATACAGGATATTCCATACATATAAACCAAAAGATTTTACATGTGTGTGTATATATATATATATATATTTTTTTTTTAATAATATCTCTCTGAAAAACTGCAACAAATATAACACACAAAAAAAAGTATTTTAGCACCGAGAAATTTACACGAGTTTAAATAATCAATTTTAATTCAAATATTTATATTTCGTAACATCGCAAAGGAGTTGCGAAATTAACATATTAAAACACATTTTTTCGACATGCACATACAAGAGTATAAATATTGAGATATTGCTTTTTGTAGTACTTGCTATCGCAATTACTTTCTATCTAAATAAACGCAAGCGCATAAAACGTAAAACAAATTTTAAGCGGGTTTTTGTATTTACACATACGTGCGGCACATTTTTTTTTGTGTGTGTGTTTTATTTCCGACTGACAGACGCCAGTCGGAGAATTAATAAAAAGTTGAAACAAACATCTCTCGAGGGATTTTTCAGCGAATAGAAACGATAAGCGTATCAAGTAACTATTCGTGCATTGTTATTCTTTTCAATCCTTTACGGATTTCAAGTTTCTGTTGTCAACAAAAAGACTCGTCAAACATACAAAACTGATAAAAATGACTGGCTATTATATATGTAACAATAAAATAACCGGTAGGGTGTGCGGCTGCGTCAGTTGATTACAAAATAACTTAATATAATAGTTGCTTTCTTTTATATCGTTCCCTTTCTTACACAAGGGCTTTACTTTTATCGCGCACACAACACGTCGCGTATCTGTTATATCTGAGCCGGCATGGGCTCCTACATGCGTGTGCTCTTAATGAATCCAATGAACATACTTTGCTGTTTTATTGATTCCGCGCTTGCGGTGCTCAGCTATTTGGACCGGGGCCAAACGTGACAAAAAGAATACGCGCGTTTAAATGTACATGGACAAAGTGTTTGTTCGCGTTCAACGGATGAATTCGTTTATTCGCGCAAGTACCAGTTAATTTGAAGAGCCAAAAATTTTCCGACAAACAAACGTTCTGACTATTCTTGCGCTCTCCACGTGCCAATATACAGTCGGTTAATTACACACCGGTAACCAACGCAATATAACGAACGCAATTAGACAATCAATATTGGCAAGCAATGCGCCGCATGAGATAAATAGTCTTTTTTAATACGAGAGATATGAATTAACTGTAAAAATGCGTGTGAGCGAGAAAGTGTGCAGTGAAGTTTTTATTAAATTCTTTAATTCTTATCGCCTCGTTTAACAATAAATAAATGGAAGCCGTTGTTGACGGTTTTGAACAATTTTTTTTTTATAATTTGTTGTATTCTCAGGCCAGACGATTTAACTGATTAAGTTATTAAGTTCATGGCTTAAACACAAGTCAGACATCGACGTGGATGTCCACGGATTTAATGCTAAATCCGCTTTGTGCAATTTGGTGCAGTTAATTGGCACTTGTGTTACGCCCCTCGTATTAATCGACAGTTTCGCGTCTCTTTTTTTATCGGAGGAAAAGGAAATAGAAAAGGGAAGGAGAAATAGAAAAATTATACTTTAACCCGCGTAATATTAAGCAGAAGCCAATAAAGAATCGTTTAAATAAATATACATTACTTTTCCAGGTTGCAGAAAACCGGAGGAATGCGGATGGATTAAAAAAAATGAGGTCGCCATATCGCGGTCGCTCGGTGAGAATATTTAGCACGTGCATTTTTTAATTAAATAAAAGTAGAGATTCTCTGTGCATGTTTTTATATTACACGCGCGAGCGTATATATGTGTGTGTGTGTGTGTGACACATTCGTCGAATGGCACGGCATAATGTCATTTTCAAATCGCCGGACGTCATGTACAAACCACATGTTATCGGATAATAGCGGGACATATACCTTGCAATTTTACGGCTCGATTCAATTGCGTGCGTGTGTGTGTGCTCGAATAACGATATTTCACATGGAATAACAAGTTAACTTTAATTAAAAATATATTTAACATGCCTTTGATGTACGACGTGCAGAAAAAAAAGACATTGAGACCCAAAAATATTGCACATATAACGAGCAAATAATATTTTCAAGAATGAAACGACGGTTTGATCTTAAAATCGAAAATTTAGAGTTAAAGTCTCAAGTTCCTTGTTTGCCACGTTACTTTTACACACGTTTTTCCTCGCTACTCGATATACTCTTTTTTTTTTTTTTTTTTGCAACACGCGCATTATCGTTTTCAGAATAAAAACGTACGGTCATCCGATATTATTGATTTTTCTTGTATTTTCAAATTCGTCGAGAATAAAAAAAAAAAATCTCATTAATCCGTTCAAATGTTCCGCAAATTTTCTCGCAACTCGCACCGTGAAACAAAAAATTGTGCGCGAACACTTTACCGTAACAGAACTTTTCTTTGGAAAAATTCCCCGGCCGCATCGAATTCCAAACGTGAATTCCCCGACGAGGAATGAGAAATATGCACACGCGACGACGATTCCACGACTCCATCTCCGACGATGGCATTAATCTCGGCTTGCAGATCGCGTGCGTAACGCGTTGCGGCGGGAAAACCACGCGTGGAATCGCGTCTCTCGTCATGTGCACACCTACACACATACACACACACACACACACGACACGTGTATTATACACGACACGTCAGACACACTTCGTGATAGTGAAGTATGTCATCGGATTTAATTCGGCGGTTTGTCGGTGCTCGAACGATCGAAATGTACACGCGCATACCGAGAGTGACAGAGACAAGGACAACACCGATGGTGGATTGGCGATCGGTGAACACGAGGAGGAACGAAAAGTGAGAAGAGAGAGTTCGTAATCTCTCTCTCTCTTTCTCTCTCGCTGTGTGTTGCTCCAACAACGATGTTTTGCGATGAGCGATGGACGGATGTGACGTCACGGGAGCTCACGCCGTGATCTATGGCGGCTGATAATGAAAGCGCAGAGGTGAGATACCGCGGTGGAAACTATACCGTATAAGCTATAGTTTCCGCGGGAGCCGTCATACGGCAATGCCGCAGCATTCAACCGCCGGCCGTCCTCTCCCTTCGCGTTTGCTGCCCATCCTCCCTCACTATTCCCTTCGTCATCCTCGTCGCCAAACCCCCGTTTCATCCTGGCGTGGTTCATCGCGAAATTATATCTTCACAATGGGGGATTCGATGCGGCGACGATAAAAGCTTGAATTATGAATATCGGTTAATTCACGCGCGTTACGCATTCGGGAACCCGCGCGATATGGATGGCCCGGTGGCAGCGTTACTTTATGACGCGGTTGTGCAATTCCGCCGCGCGCTCCCGATAGCGAAACGCGCGAAAACTTGCAATTATCGTGCCGCAACTCCATTCGTTCCGCGATAACAGCTGGAAGGTCCGGTAATATGCGTGCTCTATGTATTGATGTCGCGTAGTGGACACAGCGATAACACACCGCGTGTGACAAAGAATTTTGCACATTTCACGGACTACATAATGATGCATGAGTTTTATATGTAATAATTTCTTTGTGCTCACGTGTGTGCGTGTGTGATATGATTAACTGCGTCGAACATTAATGTCAGGCATAATTAAATCACACACAAAGGAATGCAATTATTTGAGCGAGAAATACGTAGCAAATATGCTGATGTATTCCTCGTCCTGAATACGATACATTTTGAAAAACATCGTCTATTTTACGCGTGTCCTGGTTAACTAGTTTTTTAATTAGTCGGTATCTCGTGTAAATTACGATGCAAGAAAAAAAGAAGGAAAAAAAAAACTTATCGACGAAACGTCGGATTACGCGGTTCTAATAAAATTTCCGATAATATTCCCCGCAGCTATCTCTCCACCTTCTTTCCTAATCTCCTCGTCATGTGATTTCATTAACGTACCGACCTGAAAATATTGATGCTCAAAAAAACAAAAAATCGAGAGCTCTCTCTTCTTAAACTTGAATTGAGAAAATCGAAGATCTCGTTATCGTGTATAACATAAGCAATAGGTAGAAAATATTTTGTGCCCGCTTACAAATACAATTAAAACACAATCTATTTTGTATATACATATTCATGAGGTACACAGCGTAGTAGATCGGATTCAATATTCGCGATGGAAATACGTAGGCAAAAAAAAACAAAAAACAAAATCTTTATCAAGTAAAATGTGTAACTTTTTGTGCAAATTTGGAACTTTTTTTAAGCGGATTGATTATAAGCAAAAAAAAGTTCTTTCTTCTCTTTCTATTCAGAATCGGTTTCGAAATAAAACTGCTTTCTGATCTCAAGTCACGTGCGAACTGTTAACATTCGCGTCAATCAATTCGTCAATGTCGTTTGCCGTGATTGTGGCGCGACGCGTCGAAAAAGTCAACATAATCCTTCCGTTCCTCTTTTACTCTCGCGCGGAATATGTAGATTTCGCGATTACCCGGAAACTCCCGCGCGGCGTGAGCTTCTTACAAGTCGATGAGCTTCCTGAAAACTCATCTAAAACTCGGATTAGGCGCGGTTGCGGGAGGAAAAAAAAAGAAGAGCTACAAGGATGATGAGAGAAGAAAGGTGGAGGTTGCACATTGTGGAATATAAAAGATACGGTCAACATGCGGAGGAAAAAGTCATGAAAAAAGTAGGAGAGAGTGAGAGTGAGAGGGAAGAGAAACACGGAGATGATAAGCTCGTCCTGAAGATTGAAAGACATTGTAACCGTTCAGCGAAGCTTTTCCAAAGAGATAAAGTGTTATTATCGACAGCTGCCTAAAGCGTTTTAACAATGTTGAAGCGTTAATAATTATAAAAACTGCTCAAACTCTTCAGCTAAAACTGCAGTTTTACAGCTCGATATTCGCTGCGTCGTTTTAACACACAGCGGCCGCGCTCGATTGTTTGTTTGTTTTTTTTTTTTTTTTTATGAAACTTCAATGCTAATAGCGACTTAATTAACTTTTCCGCGCACACGTTACGCATCGCGATGTTTGTGCCTTACCTTAGTACTGTCATCTGGTGAAGATATAACTCATCGTCAGGTGAATCAGCCACAGATTAAGGAAGGCTCTTGAAACTCCGTTGCCGTCATGCACCGCGGCTGGCAATTCACCTAAAATTACATCGGGATCATTACATCCTTCAGCTCTCATACCTTTTGCAAGACCTTATTGCTCGATTTCAAATGAAATTAGATAAAACGAGTAATTTAATATCGGACGCGATGTGTGTGAGAAGAACCGAGAAGAAAAACCAATTAAGTTTATACTTTTGTCTTATAAGACAGGTAACATCTGTCTTAAATAAAAACTAACCCGAAAGACATTGATATATTATTCTACTATAATTAAGCGATATATATATGTACATACATATACCAATATATACATGTGTATATATTGGTATATGTATGTATGTGTGTGTGTATGCATATCGTAAATAAAAAAACTACGCATGTAAACAACGAAAAACATCTTTCCATATTTAACTAATAAAATTTATTATAAAATTTAATCGTTTATAATATTATACAAGTAAAACTCAATTTCATATGTAGAAAAGAACGTGATACAATTTTAATTTTCAAAACTACAGCATCCACTATTTATTTAAAAAATATGTTTTCCAATCTTAATTGTCAATTTCTTTTTCAGCTCTTTTTAATTGCCATAAAACTCTCTGAAGAGCGTAATAAAAGTAACTATGGTGTAATATAAATTAAGCAAGCCCTCTTATTCTCAGAGATCAGGACTTAAAACAATTAGCGTAAAGTACCGTTCGCGTACGCGCGTCTCTCACACGTTGACAAAAACACATTTATCATTTCATTAATAGTTGCGTGTTCTCTCCGGTCTATGGATTTTCTGTCAGATGCAGTTGACGTATTTTCGTAGACTCTGTTTAATCGCTCTTTTGACTGAGTTACGTTTCTCAGATAATAGTCGGTGTCTTTGGATCGTCGCGAAATTAGGAAGCTCTTATTAATGGCTCTTACGCAGCTCTCGGCGCTTCTTCGTTGTCGCGTACGTACATTTACATATGCGCGAGCACATAGATGTGAGTTCCACACATACGGTGGAAGATAAAATATCTAAACATTCATTTATTTTAATACTGCGTATTCTACGTGTTTTATTATCGGAAGTTAATTTTTTACACGTATATGCAAATGGGAATGACAAAGTTAATTAACGCATAAGGAAAAGTTGACTCTTGACTTAATTAAATTCAGATACTTGATTGATCTTCTGTGTTCTTCCCTCTTTTTGCCTGGTAACGCGCGGCGCTCCGCTGCTCTCTGCGAGAGCACAGTTCCGAAATTGAAAATAAATACATTATCAAGTCTTCTTTCCATTTGCGCCGCGTTCGCTTAACGACGAAACCTAATTCAATCATTCTATCTGGTAAATTGCTTCTTCGTTTTGACAGTAGTATTTCGCAAATACAGCTCGCCGCTACTACTTGCTCCCATTGTGCTGGTGTTATTATTCCGACACCATGCGCGCAGCTTCGCTTTTCAATTAAAAAGTTTTCGCTTAATCGGGTAAAATATTTTTCACGAGAGTTTTTTTTTCCTCTTGCGAAACAAAAACTTTCGAAAATTTTCTCCTCTTAATCGCTTCTGCAGATAATGCACATATTTTCCCCATTAATCGTATTAATTGTATTAACGACGCTCTCGTAACAACGCGAGATATAATTGACCTGAGGTCTTGTTTTAATCAAAGTTGCGAAATCAAGATTGCATCGAAGATATCGCCACGGAATGATATCACGATGAATACTTTTTGCCGCCAAGTTTTCTCAGAGCGTTATTATTCATTGTTATCGATCATTCGGATCGTCCGCGGTCATCGATGATACCGTTCTTCTTTTCTGCTTGTCGTTCGAGTGCCCGCCGATAGAAATCGCGATCCTGGCCGTGTTCCAGGATCACTCTGGAATTTGTCAATTCGTCCCATTCGATCACCGTCCCCCCGCCCACTGACTTACGGCTTCTTTCCCTCCTTCCCGTCTTTCGTTTCCGGCCTCAGGTATCACCACGGCTTCGTCTATCTACCTCCCTCCACCTCTTGCTCACCTTCGATTCTTCATCCAGTTTCAGGTTCTTCGTTTTCTCCTCTCCCCGTCGATATCTCTTCAACTCCTCTATCGGGCGCCTCACTTTTTCATCTTTTTTACTTCTGTTCTCTTTTCCTTTCGCATTTCTGTCTTTACCTTTTCTCCTCGTCGCCTCCCAATCTCACTTTACGATTCCTCATCTATAGATTCCTTTTTCTCGTTCCTTGCCAACCGATCCAGCCGCAGATCTTTCTTTTCGATCGTCTCGCAAAAAAATCACGCTGATTCTGAAATCTCCTTTACTCGTCTTAATCTGGGCATTCGTTCCGACAGCCATCCTGAGAGAGACCGACATTTTTCAATGGGACACCACGAAGACACGAGGAGCGACGCTAAACCTCAGGCTAAACCGCGTCGGTGGCAAACGTCGATGACCGCGTTTAGTACGTATTCGATACATTTTCAGTGTACTAAGTATCGATTTACTACGTAAGAAATTCCTTCTTCTCTTTTTTCCTTCTTCCGTTCCTCTTTTTCTTTCTCTCTTTCTCTTTCTTCTTTTTTCTTTTTCCGTTGACGGTCTTTTCATCTTTCTATGGAAGAAAAGTCGTGATAGATAGTTGATTGGTTTTTAATGGAAACTATTGCAACTTGGTTTCAGTTTTCAATTATATACATGTATATATATCAGGATAACATACACACTTAAAAGGAAAAAAATTGGATACCTACGATCTCGCAATGTTTCAATATTTCTACGATATTATATGTATGTACAAAAGAAAATATAACGCAAATTATTATTATTTTTATAACGTTTCGACGACGAGAGAGAAAAGAGAGCGTTTCACCGATTTTCGATGTCGTAAGTACAAAGTCTCCTATTGGCTGTCCATTTCGCTAGTTCAGCGTTAGGGATTCCAATTCCCGATGCTTGTCCTTCGGCTAGCCACAAGCTGGGATCTTAGATTTAATCTTTCGATTTAGGATTGAACTCTCGGGTACGAGATTCGGAGATACTTTGTCTAATGTTAAAAGGCAGCCGGAGAACTATCCCTATATCTAACAAGTTTAAAATAGTTTTAAATTAATTTCGTATTATTTTTAAGTACAACGTAACAAAAATTATGTTACGTAGCTTCGCCGTGTTCGTATCGGACTTTTTTTATTCTAAATCTATCGAATTATTGATATTGATATTGGTGGTTTTGAGTCATCTTGTGTACGTAACAATTTACAACTTATACATTTCTTTGTTAAATGAGAAACACGATTTCAAAGTAAATCAAGATTCTTATTAGGGGGACCGCAGATACGAGATTTTGGACATCCTGTATATAAAAAGGCAAGAAAGAGAAACGAATGGCGATTATTGGATCGAAATCAAAGGTCGTAGATTGGAGCGGCTCCTTTCGAGATTCGAGCTATATATTTCAAATATATTATATATATATATCTCAGAGGTCCGCTCTTTACAATATCACGATCACGTACTAGAGTTCAGTATTGCTCACTTTCCCATGTTTCTGCGCGGAAAACCTCATACTGCCGAGTAGAGGACGAAACTGTCAAGAGAACCACGTTCCAAAGGACTTTCATCTCTATTACTTCGTTCGTTTCACTACACCTCGAGAGGTTTTGGGACGGTCTTCTTCACGACGGTTTTCTTTTTCGCGATCGTAAAGAAAGATATCAATTGGCAAATGCCTTTTATATGTGCTCATTTCGACAGCTGAAGGTAAACATTAGTGCTGTGCTAAACATATTAGTCCGATTCTTTTATTTAAAAAATTGTTCACTTAAACGTAATTGTCGCTTGACGTTATTTCGTTAACAAATCAGCGACTAAAATACGTGATAGTCGCGCAATTATCCGCACGTCAGCCGAAATTAGATCAGAATCTATTAATCAAGGCGGTGTTTTATTGCCATTGCGAAATTAAAGTCTGTCGTAAACGTTGGGAACCTCTCTCTCTCTCTCAGGTTCTATTATAATTGGCTTAAAAGATATTCAGCTTGGAAATTCGGGTCCCGAGAGCGCGCACCTTAATGACCCAAACATTGCGCGGTTCCGAGTTGATTAGCGACAGAAGCATCCAAGGCCGGGTGGCATTTTAATTGGTCCCCGCCTAACCTTCACCCTCGTCTTTGCGGGCTCACCACCCGAACCAGACCAGACGCGAGAGAGAAATTACCGGATTACGTCACATCGTGCCGCAGGGCACGGGGCTGTTGTATCTTACAGAGAACGATTTCTCACGCGGTGCTCGCCCAGTCTCCGTCGGAAATAACCGGAATGTCGTAACACCCTGTCTTCAGCAGCTCGTGAAATAAGATTCCATCGCAGATTTCCGATCGAAGACTTTTGCGCTTGTCGGCGCTCATCGGAGCGAATTTCTCGGATATAAGAAACTTCGCGTCGTCCGTCGTTGCGAGAAGAGACGAATTTTTAAAATTTACATGTACGACGCGCCACAAAGAGCATCCTGATTAAATAAATCTCTTAAGAGCCATAAAGTCGATCGTTTATCATTCTGCACATATTCATGAGCAATAACAAGTCTTTGTTGCAAAAAACCTTTATTGTAAAACATGTAGAGCTTATATTTTAAACATACCACGCATTGAAAATTTACACACTTCCATAACAACAGGGCAGTAACCGCCACGCAATTTTATTCTATCCTTTGTTATTTTCCATCCGAGAAAATATATATAAATATTGTACTAATGTAATTTATGATCTATTAAAAGCAAAGGCTTTATTACAAACGAATAGCGAGTATCCGAACAGTTTCAGACACAAGAGCGCAAAACTGTATCATATAAATAAATATAATCGCAACATTTCCGCACATTTGCCTAATGAGATCGGCGAAAACTGATTTATTTGATACATATTGGTTTTAGCCAATGTATTATTTATGCGGCTACGTACACATGATTTATCCGATTTATTTTGCGGAGTGCTCGTATTTGGTCAAAATCAAGTTACGCTTTGACAATCGAGAGGAGTAAAGCTGAAATTATTAAAATGGCGTTCGAGTTAAAACCAAACCGCGACGCTTTCGATTGGCCGAATTTTGACATTAAATCCATTTTATAGAAAACACAAAATAAAGCTTTCGCGATATTAACGGCTTTTATTTATCATGTATTTTGGTGCTTACTAAATCTGCTTGCAATTTACATGTTATAGCACGTTAGGTTTGTTTTTGTTACGCATCTCAACGTATTTATATCGCGAATAAAACAACGTTTCGATCAACAAAATTTATGGTTGTGTGCGCGAGAGATGTCGGAATCACATAAAATGAGAATTTCATGCTTTTTACGCGGTTGTTATGTTGTTAAAAAAAACAAACTCTCGTTATTCTCTCTCTCTCTCTCTCTCTCTCTTTCTCTGTCTGAATATTATGTTATATTATCTATCATAGATTAAAACCAATATTAAACGTGTATTTATTAAACATTTTTCTCCAATTCTCTCTTCAATTTTGCACACATGCACAATTTGACGTAATTATTATTCGCACAATACGTTCTCGTCGAATAAGCGTCTTCTTCTGCGCGGGTCGCAGAACTTCTCAAAGTCGCGGAAAAAGAGATCTGACGAAAAC
This sequence comes from Pseudomyrmex dendroicus, assembly GCA_014825645.1. NCBI lineage: Eukaryota > Metazoa > Arthropoda > Insecta > Hymenoptera > Formicidae > Pseudomyrmex > Pseudomyrmex dendroicus. The sequence continues at coordinate 1,777 of QVNZ01006986.1, read as the reverse complement.
TTAAAATTTCTATCTCAATACGCACAGTCTCGGCTATTGAAAGGCGCTTAAAATCGCGCTAAAAGCTCAACATCGGGAACGGGTGAAGTCGCTATCACAACGCGCTCGTTCTCTGGCGCCGCAAAGTCGTCCGTCTTACGCGAGTGCCTTATTATGCCCGTCCGAGGTTAACGCCGTTCTTATCCTCGCATGTGAGCCTTTAGGTCAGGAAGCATTAGACACGCTCTAGCAGATGTGAGCTTGCTGCCGTGCCGGAATAAAGCTCGCAAATGGACGAAAAAAGTGGTCGCGCGATAACGCGCGCGCGCGCGCGCGCATTTTCCTTTTCCCGTCGGGGTGTATTCACTGCCCTCTCCACTGGTGACGCTCCCTCCCTCTCTCCTAACCCCCTTCGTCAACCACCCCCTTGATCTTCGCTCCATTTCCATGCCACCGTCACATTAGGCTGCTGGCATTTCCATTTCCATGAAACGTGCGTCCTAGTCGTCGTCGTCTGCACGAGACTGCTAACGGTAGCGAACAACGACGTGACGTTGAATAAAGATTGCGCCTATATGCAGTCAACGATGTTGTTTAATTCTCGCACCATTGTGCCGATGACTGTTTGAAAAAAAGAAGAAATTTCTGTGATTGATTGCGACGACCGAAAAACATATACACGTTTTAGATTAAATCTTTTGCCAGTTATACGCGATAGAAAAGGGACCATCGCCGCGTACATAAATTGACGCGCTTGTGCGAGACATGCGAGTGTTTATTCCGTTGAATTTATCAGACCAGCACCGTAAGCTCTCGGCAAGAGGTTGAATTTTCTGTGTGCAATTTGCATATTTCATAAAGATAAAAGCTTCCGTAACAACTGTGCAATGAAAATAAATTATCGAGTTGACCAAGATGTTTAAAGTTTCTCTCCGTAAAATTTTTCCTGATTAAAATCACTTCTCGAGAGAGATTAATATCTTAAGAGAATACGATTTGCGCGAGATTAAAGGTGCGCCATTATAACAACAATGAGCGCATTCACGAGTGATGAAGAGATGATACGGCCGAGAAGAAGATCAAAGGGTATGTTTTCAGATTATGAGAAAAAGAAAGAGAGAGAAGGATAGTGAGAAAAAAGAGAGCGAGAAAGAGAACACGGATATTCTGATCGAGAAAACATCGTCTTTCCTCGAGAAGAAGGTCGCGTTTTTCTCTAGACAATATACTCTTAGTACTGTCAATGCAAAGATTTGCGCTACAGTCATTTGCATCGAAACACAGTCGTAGCTTTTGCCGAGAGAGAGAGAGAGGGGAGGGGAGAGAAGTCGAGATTATCTTCTTCGTGATATTACTAAAAGTACATCGATTCTGTCGTGTAAATACAAAACTGTCCTCGCAAAGGCTTTGACATTGTCAAGGTGAGATGTATACAGGTTTTTTTTTTATACTAACAATGATTTTGTCCCTTTTAGCTGCAATTTCTTTGTTGTCTCTGCTTTTTTTTTTTATCGTATTTCTTTAAAATAAAGCTTAATCGTCGTAAGTAGAGTTTTTTGCGCTTTATATTCATCTTCCGACAGTCAAAAACATAAAAATTATGTAAAGACACAGAGATATGTCTCTTTCTTTCTCTCTTCCTCCTTTCCCTTCTCAACGTCTTTTGTTTTTATCATAAAATCAACTGTGAGAAAACAATGTTTTGTAAAAAAAACACATTTCTAAAATGTGTTATCACTGGATGTTATCTGTCTCAAAGATCATTTCATTTATTTAAAAAAAAAAAAAAAAAAAAAAA
>QVNZ01006964.1:0-26223 GCA_014825645.1 Pseudomyrmex dendroicus | reverse complement strand
ATATATATATATATATATATATATACACACACATATATATATATATATATATATATATATATATATATATATATATATATATATATCTATTTTGTCGCCCGGTTTTCCGAGATCGATTATTTTTTCGATTCCTCGATTCTCGAGGCGCTACAACGCCACCACAGATTATTTCGAACTCGACTCCACCGAGCTCCGGAGCTCCTCGTAGTTCCCTGACCGAGTGATATAATATTTTTCTCTCTCTCTCTCTCTCCCTCTTTCTCTTTCTCTCTCTCTCTCTCTCTCTCTCTCTCGGGCGTTTGTTTGTTTCTTTATTTGTTCATCGTCGATCCCCCCATCTCCCAGCGATCGAGCACTCGTCTACTATTGATATGTCTGTTTCTCGTGCGGGTGCCATCGTCTTCTCACGATTGTTCGTTTCTTTGTTTATTCGTTTCTCTGATATATTCCTCTCCCTTTTCCTCCTCCTCTTCCTTCTCCTCGGTCCCCGTCCGTACGTCTGTCGATTCGTCCGTCTGTCCGTCCGTTCGTCCGGTTTTTCGCGTCGTTTTCGCTCGCGCGCGCGTTTTTGTGCGTCCACTTCTTCTTCAGGGAAAAAACGGACCGCCGCCGCTGCTGCTGCTGCTGCTGCCGCTCGACGGGGCTGGGACGGCGGCTCGGTGGCCGACCACCGATCCGGCAGCCGGGAGCTAAACGATGCCTCTGACGTCGTGTTGTATGTGAGGCAGAGTAGTGAGGCCGGTCAATAACAGGCTCAAGATCAGGAGTATCCGGGTCGCGCCGAAGTCGGCGATGCTCGTGCCGCTGCAGGTCTCCTTGGACGCGACCTCCAGTTTCGCTGTAACAGAGTCACGGTGCCCCGTAATGTTTTTATAATTTATAAAAGCGCGCGGAGATTAATTATGCGAACGCGAGTTTTGACGGGAACGGGATCGCCAATTCGCGAACAGTTTTTTTTCCCCGCCCGAACGTTTATTAAAACTACTCACTTAATGAAGCGATTTAAAATTTAAAACGCAATACATAAAAGGTTTTAAGTTTGATTAAACGGAGTATCTTTTACCTCTTTTGTTTATTAACGACTGTTTGCGAGAGAGAAACCTTGAACATTCATAATATAGATACGCTTTGATACACGCGAAATTAATTTCGATATTATCTAACGCAACGCGCACGGGGATAGCATCTGGAGTTTCATCAATAACGCCATATAAGTGCCAGCCATATTGCTATACGGTAATTACTGCAACGCGCAAGAAAAAGCGGGCACAGAACTAATATGGCGCCGTGAGGCTGAAAAAACTTTTGTTGTCGAAGCGAACGTGTTGCAGGTGAAACGCGCTAATAAATAAAGCAATATTCTGAACACAACAATTGAACAATTCAAGATTACGTAAGTTTAAATTTTTATACGTTAATATTATTTTACACGTACATTTGACGTGATCCTTACTGGTCTTGTTATTTCTCTCGTACGAGGTTAATATTAAAAGAATCATGCGTGATTTACAATTTATATTATTGTTAAAAATTTAAATTTGCCATATATATGTGTAATTGAATATTTTATTCTACAATTAAAATGGTTGCTTTTATATCTCGCGTTTTATCGCTGGCACTCGCGATAAAACTTCATTCTGTCGTTTAGACATTTTTTGCGTTTTTTATATTCAAATGAAAAATTCAAATTTTTTTCTCTCTTTCTCTCTCTCTCTCTCTCTCTCTCAGCTAAAAACGCGTGTCGAGAGTTCTCATAACGTGAAGCACATATTTGGGTTTTGTAGTCAATCACCCAGATTGCGTAGATTTGTTTTAATACGTTATATAAAAAAAGAAATCTGTGTATTTGCTTCTCCGTCTGTTTATTTTTCATTCGAGAATCATCCGATGAATCTACATCATCCATCGAAGTGAAGCCTGAGAGAAGCACGTAATATGTATAATAAACACACACCGCAAAGCCAAGTATTTTTATTCCTCCGGACTTTCTAAATTTAAACCGAGGGCAGTTTTACTTGCGCGCGAAAATTTTTCTTTTCATCCCTTCTAATGGCTCGCAAAGTTGCACGAAATCTATCGAGGGAGAGAGTTATCGCGACTCTTTTCTCCCGGGCAAACGTCGCTCTTTCCTGTCACAGCATGTCGGGGAAAACGATGGAACACTCCCTCTTTTCCCCTAACGAGAATGATATTTTCGTTCGTCGCCTCGCGTTCATCACACGACGGTAAAAGAAGAAAAAAATAACGGGAAAGAGGCGGCATTTTACGGCACAGCTATCTCGTAGTACATTTCATTCCACATGAAACACACACGTGAACACGACGACTTTCGTGACTGGCCGGCGCGTTGACACGCCATGCCGTTTAAATCTCGGCACCGCCGCCGTCGTGCGTGCGTGCGACGGAATTCAACCGTAATCGCAATTATCATTTAAAGCGACGTTGTTGTTCGAGCAAATACAAATTTCAGTCGCTTATCGCGAACGCGACGTCGTGTAAATACGAATCGGTAATGAAAGTCTATTAACGAACCTTGTCCCGCAAGGACGCGCGGCGCTTTGTGAAAAGCGCTTATGAAAAGTAAACGCGAGTAATTCGATAATTAATTTTCGATACACGCCAAACGTTTTCGAAAATGGATTATCAAGTGTTTACTTTGAAAATACAGTCGTTTCTTGTTTACTGAAAAACTGTTGTGAAACTTTTAAACGTCGCTAAAATCTGCGGTTTTTTCGCTTTTTTTTTTTTTTTTGAATTTAAACAATCTCGCGAAGGGAGAGAAGAAATTTATTTGAACAATTTTAACAAAAACGACGACGTTCTCACGCACAAGAATCTTTTTCTTATCCACTTAACAAGATTGACTTTTTTAAGCAGTCCCACAAGATTGACGGCAGTTCTCGTTATATATTGAATGAATAGGTACACGAGGTCGCGATGTGTCTCAAATCTGTCGAATAACGAGCGCGATCGTAAAGAGTAACCGGATGTATCTTGACTTGTAAAAGGAGTAGATTGCTGATAGCGAAAGGGGAGGCAGGCTTGTACACGTCTCTCCAAGACTTTCCCCACGGAATATATATCTCTCGTCGTTGGTGCTACGCAGTCGCGCGTTCGCGGCCTTAAGTGGGACACTTGACGAAGCGCACTTGATAGCGGTTCTGAATAAATGATGCGGACTCGAGCGTCGGGAATGTTGCCTCGCGCGCAATAAAGTTCTCTAGAACACGAACCCGGAGCGTATTTTCGCGACGCTTCGTCGCACGCGATGTTTTTTCGCGCTCGAACGCGTTAAACGATCTCGTTTCGCAATGAATTTAAAGAAAAAAAAAAAGAAAAACTGCGCACCCCCTTTTTTATCACTTGGCAATTTTACGCGAAACGATAGACGATCCAGAATTCTAGATTCTCCCATCGATTCTCACGCGTGAGATTTGAGCGACGACGACGAGGAGAGCCGCAATCCTTTCGGCAAAGACGATTGTTCTCCGCACGCATTGTTCTTCGGACGCGAGTTGTGTGCCGTGTGAATGATTTTCTCCGAGAAGCGACTCTCGACTCTCGGCTCTCTCTCTCTCTCTCTCTCTCTCTCTCTCTCTGCGAGAACAATCAAACGTACTTGGCGCTCAACAGGTGTCATACATAAGACAATCCGTGCGGAACGTGGTAAGTAACGCGTCGAGTGCCTCGACGGTTCGATGAATCAAACCCTTGTCGTGCCCGGTTCGAACCCTGCGAGGTAAACCCTTGGAGTTTACGCGCGCGTTGGAACGTGCCGAGATACGTCACGACGTGCATTTCCGCTTATATCAATTTTTTTGCCGGTCTTTTGTTGTTTTTCTTTCTCCGGTGTTTCTGTTTTGAAAGGCGCGACCGTTTCACTTCGGTCGCTCAGGATCTTCCCATCCGCGAAGGAGGACGCGGAGTACTTACACGTGGCGCCGAGTAGCTGCGGCAGATATTTCTTCCAGAAAGCGCACTGCCTCACTCTAGGACCGCTACCGATCTCCGTGTTGTTGATGTCCAAGGTGAGGTATTCCTTATTGGCGACGGTGTGCGGCGGCCAATAAGGCAGCTTCAATCCGTTCGTGCTGTCGCCCACGTTCGGATCCCTGACCGCCCGGCAATTTACAGCGACAATAAAATGACGTAAGCCGGTGGTGGTTTAAGAAAATCAGAGATTCGTAATATATTGAGCAAGGAAAAAAGTAATTTGTTAAATCCTCCCAACTCTTTTTCAAGTCCTACATACAGAATGTAAATCTCTCGCTATTGGAATTACTTTTCCTCATTAAATTAAAGCAGCGATATTTCTCGGGGAAATTACGGAACGTAATAAGATATAACATGGGTGAAAGGATACTTGTATCGTTTTCTTACCCCGTTTTCGCAAAGTTCGCCCAGTATCTCATCAACCTCTTCGAGAGGTATATCTCCTCCTGCGTATAGCCTTTGGATGGGTTTAATGGCTCTCCGAAGACATAATTTATCTCATCAGCATGCATGACTCCGGTCCACCGCGGCCACGGGTTGTTCAGGGATCTGAAAAAAAAAAAAAAAAAAAAAACAAATATTTGTCCTTGTAATTTACGTTGTTGTAAGATAAAGTTATTTTCTTTTCTTATTTCTTGAATTCGGCTAATATAAATTTCCATGTAACAAAACATTAAAATTAAAATAGCATTAGAGTTTTTTTTTTACCTGTGCTTGTAGTAATACATGTAGACGGTATTGCCGGTGTCGGCGTAACGGCCGGCGAATTCGTTGACGTTGCAGGTGAACTGGTAGTCGCCGACGATTTTGTCGAGGGCGTCGCGATTCGCGTGCGGATCGTCCGGGTGCAGCCAGTTGGTGTACTCGTAGATGATGGCGTGCCGGCCGATTTGATTGACGTAGGGATTCAGCTCGGATACCGCGCTGACGAACTGATCGCGCGTCACCTTCACGTCTTCGGTGCCATCGATACGGAACAGCTCCGTCAGATAGTAAATGATGAAGTAGAAACCCTCCTCGGTGTTGGAGCCCATCAGGATGTTGGCCTTCTTGAAGGACGTGGTGGCGAGCGAGCGCTGCGGCGACTCGTCGAGAAACGCGCCGTCGATCACCGGCACGAACGGGAACTCGCAGATCCCGAGCGTGCCCCACTCGTTCTTCACCAGCTCCTCCGCGTCCTTCGTCAGCAGACAGTCGATCACCTCGCGCAGATTTTCGTGACTGTGCGGACAGCCAACTGCCTCGGCTAATCGGAGTCCGCGTGTAATCGATTCATCGCGCGCGATTATAGCCCACGGCGTGGTCGGCGAGCCTGACTGCATGATAGCCTGGTTGAACAAGTGCCTGCAATCGAACGTCCGGGCTACTTTTTTTTTTTTTACCGAGGATTAAATACGACGATGAAATAGAAAGACTTATGTTTCGATTGTTACACGTTGACATATCGGAGTAATGTGCGCGAATGAAAAAGATCTCAACTAAATATATAAATACATTGTCAATTTTTTTTTTTTTTTTTTTTTTTTTATTAAAACTAACCTGGAAAGCGGTGACAGAAGGTGCATGGAAACGGAGACCGCGCCCGCGCTCTCGCCGAAGAGCGTCACGTTGTCGGGATTGCCGCCGAACGCGGCAATATTGTCGCGCACCCATTGCAAGGCCATCATTTGATCAAAGAGACCGGCGTTACCGGGCACGTCCGCCGTGCCGAAGTACAGGAAGCCCAGACTGGCCACGCGATATTGCATCGACACCAGAATTATGTTCTCTTCCGATACTAGAATCTTGTGATCGTAAACGTCGAGGGTGGCCGAGCCGGAGTAAAAGCCACCTGAAAAAAAGAGTTGCGCAGGGGTTCCTTGGGTTTCGCGGCTGCCGCCGAAAAGATATATGTGATATTTATTTAATTTTTAATTGAAAATAATTATATTTTATGTATACGACGCGTGGAAGTGTGAAGACACAATGATGGATTTTCTTCACTAGGAACTCACCACCGAATATCCATACCATGACAGCGGCGTTCGTAGGCCTCGGTCGTGGCGCTACCACGTTCACGTACAGGCAGTCCTCGCTCAGCGGCGTGTTCGGATTCCACATGGTAGCGCCGGCGAAGTCGCCGAACACCGTGTCAAGGATCTGCACGCAGCTGTTCGGCAATGTGGTCGCGTTCAACACGCCCGACCAGCGTTCGGCCGGTCGCGGGTGGCGAAACCTTAGCGGGCCTGCAACAATAATTCTTGAATTAAGTCACTTTTAACCAAAAACTTCGATTCCTTCGTGTTTCTGAAGTTTAGCAAAAACTTTTTTTTTTAATCCCAATTTGTTGATTAAAATCAATTATTACATTAAAATTGTTACTTCGCGAAATACAACAAATACAATTTATTAATCTCTTTGCGAAACTTACCGATGGGTTTCTGAGCGTAAGGTATGCCGAACCAGACGTCGACCTCTTTGCCGGTGGTGGCCGTCAAGGTCTTGCCGCGTACTAAGCCTTTTTTCGTGTGCACGATCAGGGGATCGTTGCTGCTAAAGCCAGCGGGTCGTGGGAGCTCCTCGCTCGTTCTGGAATTTCTGACATCTTCGTGCGACGTCGACGACGCGGCCGCTTCCTGGGCGTGAAGCTCGTGCTCGTGATGTCTGCTACGGTGGGGCGAACCGTGGGATGGATTCGTCTGCAGAAGGAGGAGCAGGATCAAGCTCAGCATCAGCAGAGCCTCCAGTCTGCCGGAGCCGGTCCACCAGGAACTTGAATTTCTCGACATCGCGCCTGCAATGTAAAAAAAGTCCCACACCTAACCATATAAAAAGATTTATCGGCTCGTCACTTGGTGATTATCAAGTGTCAACTTTGTCCATTTTTATGACGTCGAGGATAAATTAAAACGCGTGCAAAGTTTAGAAAAAAACTTCACCCGGAGATTGTGTTGAGAAGCAATAATGGTATCTTTTTAAAATACATTTTAACATTTTTTATTTAAGTAATACTGTCTTTTATATTCTATACATTTAAATAGTTATGCAGATGATAAAATGTATAATATCTAACATGATGAAAAGATGAGTAAAACGAGAAATCTTGCTTGCACAGTCTTGTCAATTATAAACGTTTGTAAAAAAAAAAAAAAAAAGAGAGAGCGATCGTGAGTTGAATTTATTTTCAATCCGTGTTGTGTGTATTCTTCATTTATTCCGATGCAAGCACAGTCGATACAAAAACTGCTTAGCAAACATGTTATTTCGGTTGCGTATGTTACGCAGTATATCAATTTTACAATTTGAAAAATTGAAATCTTTAAAATTTCGCGTAGTAAAAAAAAAGAAATAATGTATTTGTAAAAATTTTAATCGAAATATATAAAGTGTTTTACTGTTAGAAGAATGCTCTTTCTAAAGATATTTAAATAAACCAAGCACGAGGCGTATGCACGTTATTCTTACCGTTGCATTTGTAAATAATAAATGTATCGACAACTTTGTTTTTCTCGGAGAAATGCAAAACGAGATATTCCTAAGAGGATAATTGCCACCGAACTGTGACTCTGTGTGATACCCTCTAATAGGGGCAGTTATTATTACAAGAAAGAGAGATAGGTACTTGTCTCGATTAAATAATATTTTTCGACATAGTTCTTGCTATTTTTACGCTTCCTTCGTCAAATATTCATTTGATACTGTCACGACGAAGCCGTTACGTAACTGACAGATGATACGTGTCTTTCCACTTTACTACTGTTTACATCATTCCGCGCATTACTCCAAATTGAAAAGCACATTGAGTTCATGCTTTGAATTGCTTCTTTTTTCGCGACCATCGACGAGGATTCGCACACACACACATTTATTTCGTTTAAATATCATCTGGCGTGCGTGAGAGATTGCGGAAATGCGCGCACATAAAAATTTCCGAAAGGAATCTTTTTTTCCAACAAAGCGAGAGGAAGCCATAAAAATTTCACCGATAATTTCCCATTCTTGCGAACGTAAAAATACAAGTTCAAAAATTTTTTATGTATGCCATATTGATCTATATGTATTCTCGATACACATCGAGATATCTATAGTGTTTCTTCTTTTTTTTTTTTTTGTTTTTTTTATCGAAGTGGACCTCGGCTCATCCGATTAATCTCAATTCGAGTCTCACCGACTTGCTTTTCTACCGAGGCTATCTTGTTCGAATGTCACATATAATTTTGAAGTTTATTCCGAATTCCCTAACACTTTTCAAGTTACACAGAAATTGGTGAAAATTAGATCTGATCTTATTAGTTAATGCGATAGAAATTCTCGGAATCGCGAATTTTTGAAGGTTCCGAAAAACTTCTCGTGCATTATTAAAGATATTTTGTTTTTACAAGCACGCGAGATAAAATCGCAAATCCCTCGACCGATTTTAAAGCTCGATTTTCCGTTTTAATCGTTTGAAAGAATAATGCACGAGAAACGTGCGTGGACCGATATATATTGTCAGCGAAAAAAATTAAAAAAAAAACTATCCCTCGTGATAATACGTCGCGGAATAAAAGCTTTGAAAATCTACTTTCGCAATACTGACACGAGAGAGAGAGAGAGAGAGAGAAAAAAAAAGAGAGAGAGAGATACACGTCGTCGTGCTCGATAACGCACGTTAGGAGGGATTACTAGGATGATAGTATTCTCTAGTTACCACACGAAGGTCCACACGTTGATTAGCAACTTCCTTCTACGTGTTCCGTGCGTGGCCGAACGTGCATTTGGTCACACGCAGCGCGTCCACGGGAATGTCGCCGCACGCGGAAGTTTACACACGAGGCGAGCGAGCGAGAGAGATTGCGCAGCATTAATGTCATCAGAAATTAGAATTTATTGACGACAGAACGGTGCGAAGAGAGAAAGAGAATCTCGTAAAGCTCGTGCGCTCGAGAGATTAAAAAGTTTTTTTCCATCGCGAAAGAGCCGAGCGCCGCGAAACGAACTAATCAAATGCGAAGGACGAGATCGCGGTTTCTGAAGAATTCGAAAATCGTATCGATTCAATAAAGAAAAAAAAGTTACTTTTATCAGTCGAATAATCGAGTAACAAACGCAGTTATTTAATAACAGTGGAAATAAATAATTCAATTTGTCGACGCAAACGTCCAACTTTTTGCGTAATTAAAATTCAGAGTCAAAGCTCGGCGACGGTTTAGATCGTGTGTGTGTGTCTGTCTATGTAACTCTGTCGAATTCATTGAAAAAGTGAAAAACGAAGTAGAGAAATAAAGGAGGAGAGAAACAAAAGTGGCGTGAGAGAGAAATTGGCAAATCGCTGAACTGCGATCTTTTTGTCCAAAAGAACTCACCGAAATTCTCAACGTTTTTTTGTTTTGTCCACTTGTTTACCCGATATTATCGCGTACACGCTTAACTCGTTTCAATTAGAGACGCACTAGCGAAACTCCGTGAATGAACAAATGACGGACCGACTACACGCGACGACGACGAGCTTTCGGGGAGCTTGCGCGAGATGAGACGTGCCCCGCCGATATAAAGCACTGACTGACTGAAACGGTCATGAGAGTGACAGACAGCGCGCGAGGCCGATGGATACCGCATTAGAGCGAAGCGACTAGTTACTTCCCTTGGCACTGCGACACTTATACGTGATATAGACAGAGCTCGCCGATCAAGTCGCCACACGGCTCGACCGTGTTGCTGCAGATCGATCGAGTAGATCGTCCTCACCGGACGACGACGCTCGCGAAACAATTGTTCTTCGCCCGTATATAAAGTTCTTCAATTTCTATGTCGCAAATTGCGATCTTCGCGAAGAATTGAAGCGAAGTGTTGCGTTAATATTTTAAATTTCAAAGTTTCTTGAATTACGTTTACAGAACTCAAACCTCGTTTTTTTGACACAAGTAAAACGACGTTAAAAATACTCTCATCCGAGTTGCTCAGCTTTCATCGCTAAAGTGACGATTGTTTAGCTAACTTTTGGCGGATGTGTGTGTTATTACCGCCGCTTCCATACGTTCGATCGTCTCTCCGTTTATTTTCAGACGTTCTTTTCTCTCTCTCTCTCTCTCTCTTTCTCTCTCTCTTTCTCTCTTTTGGTACTTACGGTAAGAAAGATGCGAGGAAGATGCTCAAGGCTATTAGATTTCAGACGGCGACGATGTCCTCCTCCGAATCCGCGACTGGCAGATTCCTTTCTCTTCTCGTCTACATTCTTCGTTCATGGAGCATCGTTTCTGCAATATACAGCGTGCGCTCGGTCAGAAAGAAATCGAACGAGATTCTAAGTAAATTATAAGATTGAGTACAGATAAACCGGACAGGATGGGAACATTAACGTGAGTTCGTTAAGTTTTGAAATTACATCTCAGAAATGGAGAAACGCAACAAAACGTTTGTTGAAGTGGAAAACAAATCTCCCATAAGGGATGATAAAATCCCCGTACGAGTTGATAAAATAAAAAGCAGTATAAAAGGATCGCGATGACACAATACAAAATAAAAAAAAAAAAAAAAAAAAAAAAAGAACAATGCAACACCAATTTGTTATGGAAATTTTTCTCATCCCCGCTCGCGCACACGTGCATGCACTCCTCTTCTTTTGCATATTATTAAATTTGATCCCGCCTTTCATTTCGCTCACCCTTCATTCTTCGCGAGAGCGGATTGCGCGCGAATTCGTTATTATCCGCGAATTCCACGTGCGCGTCGTCGCTCGCCGGAAAGTAGGGCGTATATGCGCCTTATTAGAAATTCCGGTCGTCAGTATATTTGTCTTCTCGGCAACGTGGAATTCGGTATATGAACGGATGAAAGGTGCTTTCCGCGGGATAGGAGTGACGCGCGGGAAGGTATTATCGTGCGCGGAAATGAAGAAGATTCGCAGATTCTGCAAAATGCGCGCGGAACCACCGAAATATCCATTTCGACATAAATTTGTAGGATCCCGAAACGTTTCGAGCGGCGATTAATTAACACGGCGATAAAATAGAGACGAGAGTTCGGAGGATGTGTTTTCTTGAAATTTCCGGGATCGCGTCCTCGAAATAGAAGTTCGCGTTATTTTCGTTTCATTTCATTTCGCTCGCCCCGTGTGTCGAAAGTCGAAGTATTCCATTAAAACGAAACGTTTCTCTTTAAGAATGCCGAGCGACAGTTCGCTCGGTGGTGGTTCGATGAGAAAGGGTGGTTGGATATTGGGGTGGAAGAACGTCTGCGAATTTTCGTTTCACACACACACACACACACACGCACACGCACAGACACACGGACGATCGTTGACCGAGAAACGAAAGGTCAGGGCGTCACTGGCTCGGCTCGACTTGGTTGGCTGACTGGCTGCACTGCGGGGTCGGAGTTTCGCGACGCGGACATTTAGGAAATTACCGCGCGCGCGGGATGGAAAAATAAAACGGTTGCTCGGGCGAAATATGCACGAGCGCGTAGCCTCGAGCGTCCCAGAAAAAAACTACTGAATATTTCTTTTTCTCTGTCTCTGTCTCTCTCTCTTTCTTTCTTTCACTTTTTCTCTCGCACCCCCAAGATTCTTCGGTCGACTGAAAGTTTCTCTCTTAATGAAATTGCAAGAACGTCTGCGATCTTCGAGCAATCAATGAGTGGAAAGAAAGATAATGATGTATTTTTAGCATTGGGGCTCTTTTATTACTTCTTAATAAAAAAAAAAAAAAAAAGTACAATACGTAACGTTTTCCCACGATTAAAGAAATATTAATTACAAAAAAGAGAGGGAAAATATTTCGCGAGACGTCTTCCGCTAATAACAGAAAGCTTCTAAAAGAAACAGTTAATTTTTCTCCAGAAAAATGCTTTTTTTATTTTGCCTTCGTTCGTGAATTAATTGACGCTGCGGCACAGCGCATCTCCGCGAAAACAAATTGCGTTTTTCCTCATTCCTCCGAAATATACATCGTTTCGAGCGTTCCGTATTTAAATACGCAGTAGCGCTTTTAGAAGATTATCTTCTCCGCAGTGTGTACGTGTCGTCGTTGTTGTAGTCGTGTCGACGTCTTCTTTTTCGTGAGACACCCGAACCCCAGCGGTTTTGCATAATTCCGCCGCTGCGGATCGGAAACACGCCACGAATCCGCCCCGTCACCCACCGCACCGTACAGTCTCGTCCCTATGACAGAGTAAAAGCGAACGTGTATCGCCGGGTATCATCGGGGGTTATGGATGGCCCGTGGACACGCTAACCTAGTGACACCTCTAGGTCAGCCCGACTGCTCGGCTCTCATCGCGATTCCGACTCGTGTTATATTTTCAGAACCGGCGCCGATTAAGGCCGCGAGGATATATAACCCTCCCTCCTACCTCCCTTCAAAGTCCGTTGAGTCCCAAAAGGGAGAGATAAATTAATAAAGACTCTGGGGGTTGAGCGCTTCACGCTGGATCGCATAAATTTCCAGTGCGCACTGTCGACTGGATTATAATTTACGAAGCTCGGGACGTGCAAGAGAACAATTCAAGAATTCCGTGCGAACTCGACTGCAAACGGCGCCGGAAACACTGTAACGAAATTTTTGAACTCAAACTTTCGAGATTACATTTCGAGTTGCGCGACGCTCGAATTGATACGCGTTGAAGCGAAAATCCGCCGCAACGGAGAATGCAAAAGGAGAGAGAAAAAGAGAGAGAGAGGAAGGAAGCTATGCGCGGGGTAGTAGCAAATAATAAACGTTATCGAAATAACAAACGCATTCGACGGCGGCGGGTAATCCTTGACCCGATTATCCATGTAAGCGAGCCAAATATTGACCTAATCTACGGCGCGTCCGAAGTTCGCTGCATTTTTGCGGCTCGGAGTCGTTTAAAACCAAAGGTTTTACCTTTGCTCGTTAACTTCTTTGCCGTATCTCAGTGTGTGTGCGTCTCCTTTTTCTTTTACACACACACACACAGAGAAAATTTTCAACACATTACCGTAATAAGCAGAACGGGCAGTGCGCCAAGTTCATGGAAAATTATCTCGATATTCAGCAATAGACCGATATATCTAAATGTAGCGCATGTGTGTGTATGTGTGTATGTTTTGTGAAAACATTGCGCCATGAACATTAGCAATTCTCTCCGCTTCTGCACCTCGATTATCACAGGAGTGGAAAGGGGGCGATCGGGGGGCGCGCTGTAATTCTTTCCGCGATAAAGGGCGCTGATAGTATCGGGGCGCGCTGCTTGATATTTGGCGGGCCCTCCCTCCTCCTCTTTCTCCCCTTCGACTCACTTCGAGCAATCGGAAATTCGTTCCGTTCGTGACATGCGTGATAAAACAGCGAGAAACGTGGCTGTGGAGTGTACCAGGCACCGCATCAGACACCGAGTCCTATTTTCTCTTGCTCTCTCTCTCGGTCTCGTTTTTCTCAACCCTCCTCTGAGACTTCTCCCCTGCTTTCTTTCCTCGGTCGATCTCGCCGAATGCAAAGTTTTACATCATCCAAATACAAAGTTTTATAAATATTTTTTTCTCTTCTTCTCTTTGTCGATCTCTTTGGAATCCATTTAATCGGGAAGAGAAAAAGAAAAGCGGAGTGGAGAACGAAAACTCGACGCAGAAAACACACAGAATTTTCCATAATGAAAATCCACAGCTTACGCTTTTGATTCAAATTTTCTTCTTCTTTCAATTATAGAAGAGATACATTTTCTTTTTTTTTTTCATTCCCCGTAAATAAATTCTTCAGTGCGCGTTTACTTTGCTTCTCTCACAAACGCGTTCTGCGCTCTTGCGCGCAGTTTCTTTCCCCACATATTGCTATTATTACATTCCAATTTTTCAATCGTTGAAACTAGCTCGCTCGAACGACAAAGGCGCGTGTTCGCCTTTCTCTCCTCGATTTTTTTTCTTCTCGGATTATTATTCGTGCGCACAATGAACGGGTATACCGCATTTTCCCCACGTCGAGAGAGCGAGCGAGCGCACACGAGACGACACGGCTATGCGTCGCATCGCGTCGCGTCGCGTTGCGTCGCGCCGCGTCGCAGCCGCAATGCAGCGCGCCCGGCAAAGAAAAATCGTTCGGCTGTCGCCAAAACTTCAGGGTGCCTTCCTTCCGTCCATCCTTCCTTTTGTTTTCGCCCTCACCTCACACCGGTTGCTTCCGCGGTTGCTCTCACCGACGCAATCCCTCCTCCCTCGCACCGCGACACTTACAAGCCGCACGAAAACTATTTTTGTTACAATTTTTTTGACGGAAATGTGAAACCGCCGCAGATTCGCAAGAGCGAACACAGAAGTTAAGTTTTGTTTGTAGGCTCGTAAGCAAAATAACGAGATGATAAACCAAATTAGAGCAAAGTTGCGATTTTAATGAGATTCAAACTTATCAATTTTCATGACCGACATTCTCGCAATCGTCATTCCGAGAGATTCTCCCGCAACTCCGTGCGCGCAAGTACATTATTTCGAGAACCTCCCGCCGATTCATATCGGTCGAAAAAGTCACGGCGACGCCGTGGAATTTGCATACGTATTATACAGTCATGAAAAGCGGCCGCTCTCTCTCACTTAAGCACTGATTTCATCAACGCTAGGCGAACGTGACTTGGCAACTACGAGGACACTTCTGAGCGTTTATCCGCGAAATAACGTCGGCGCAACTAAATGTTCGTTCACGCTTAATGGACAGTTTTTTTAATAACTTTTGGCATATTTTAGAGAGACAGGAAGTGAGTTGCAAAAAAAAAAGCCATGCGTGTGCTTTACTTCTCAACACTGTTAACCCCTTTCCCAAAAAAACCATTACACGCGCGGAAAAACGCTTCATCTATTTTAACGTTCGCTCCTAAAATCCCGAACGTTTTTTCGAAAGCAAATTTACAAGCGTGAATAATTCGATTCTCAATTAAATTATAAAAGAGCACTTGTAAATGGCAATGAAATAAAACGCGCATGAATACTTTTTTCCCTCCCAGGTTTCAAACACAAAATCTCGACTGTGAAAAATTTCCAAAAAATCCACTTTCGAAGTTCTCTCGAACTTCTTTCAGTTAGACGCGGTAAAAAAAAAAACAACTTCGACAAAAAACTAACCGCTTGTCGTTTTCTTTCATTTTTTTTCCTAGAAAACTAGCCGAGGGAAACAGAAAGGAACCGATTTCTGTTAACGAAAACGACGGGGCGGGGAAGGGAAAGGGAGTCGATTGATGGAATCGATCTCTGTCTTTCTCGGACGTCTCGCGCGTCTGCTGGAAAATAGTAGCCGGGAATTTGCTGAATCGAGGAAATGCATAATTGTGGAATCGAGCGTACGTGGTTCGGTCACGGCACCCCTATTTTTAGTCCAATCCTGATTGGGTGTACAAACAGAAAGCAAAGGCCACCGTCGCCGTGTGGTACCGTGTACCACCTATATACATTCATATGTACATATACATATATATATATATACATATGTATGTGAGTTGCGTATAAATGCGCGCGCGCTTGCTCACGTGTGCGTGCGTGTGTGTGTGTGTGTTCGACCAAACGTTTGCCCTCTCGTCGCATTCACACTCCGTCGCTCTCTTCTCTCATCTACCTTCCCTGGAGGAGGGTTGGCCGCTCTCAGTTCGGCTTTTTCGTTCGTCGCAGTTAAAGTCGATTTTTGCGCTCTGCCGAGCTTCCGGTCACGAATGACCGATTCTGATGGACGTTTCCTCCTCCCGATTCGGATACGTCGTCGTCCGGTCGGCACAGTCGATTATAGATCCGGCGCTTTGTCGGTGAAAAATGTGTCGCGTATCACGTCAGAGCGAGACTCTCTCTCGACGGAACACATGAATTATGAATAAATATCCGTCGTCGTCGTCTTAAGAAATTAGTTCTTCGATTTTTCGGTGCTGACCGAGCGTTTTCTCTTTTTTTTTTCTCTCCCCGATGGATTCTCCAGACGCGATGGTTTCTCCCCGTCAACTCGTATTTTACACACAGAATCGAATCCCCCGAACGATCGAATTTGAACGTCACGACGCGAGAGAAGACTCGCATTATCCCGGTTTTTATCCCGGGCTGGTTATAACTTCGGATATAAATAGAGGGTGGCTCGGGGTAGAGCGAATGTGTGTTGGTAAATAATAGCAGGACACGATCGAAGTAATGTATTAAAGTATTTACGGACGCGTGCGGCGCAAGAAAACGAGACGACGCGTTTCTCTCTTTTTCGGTGTCGCTTCGAAATAAATTTCTCGCGTCCTACACTCGCTCGTGTTCTTTTTTTTTTTTTTTTTTTTTTTTTTTCGGTCGAAAACACACAAGATCTCTCGTTAGACGTCGTTATACATTTTCGCGCGCGCGCAAATTGACAGGAAATTAGACTCGGCTCGCGCCTGATCGAGAAAACAGTTTTTCTTAAAACAGTTTTTCTCGCCGACGACATTGGCGAAAATGTCGTTACCAGCGGCGAACGACAAACAACAAGCCCATAACAAGTCCATTTGTGCAAAAAAAAAAGTATCGTTCGCCTCTGTTTTATCCGATAGTCCGATGTCCGTTTGACAAGCGTGCTGTCGGGAGCCATATATTTGTCAATAGATTCAGCCGGAGATATCTGCATATCTGCTTTCATTGTGAGAAATTGTGCATCGTGTGATTACGCAGGCACTACGTAAATTTTGTTTTACTAATATCAGAATTACGTACATCCACAGACAGACTTGAGCTCAAAGAACGGGTTGCGTTTACAAACGCGGTGTATCTCTCTTGTAAGTAAATGAAACAAAGAAAAAACGGTAAAACGTTTTGTTTTGATGTTCGTTCTCTCGACGCGCTTCTCCTCAAAAGCACTCGAAATTAATTTCGCAGCTTTCTCGCGACGCGCGCGGAAAACTCCGATATATGTATATATATATATTTTTTTTTTATGTCTGCTCTCTTTATTGCATTAACGTTCATTGTTTATCGGCGATCGTCTTCGCTCATCGTTTCTGTTGCAGAAGCTAATCGGATTACGGGCGAACGATCGTGACCTAAAATCGATCGTCGTGTCGTTTCGCGGTACGCTATGTAGCTGCATAGCGGTTAATTATTCCACAACGACGGGTGAGGAACGGGGAAGGAATATGGGGAGAGAGCGAAGGGGAGGGTAGAGATAATGGTGCGGGCTTAAAAAAAAAAAAAAAAAAAAGAAGTTTGCGAAAAGCACGAATCGCGCGGAGGCGCGCGGGACGCGCTGAAACTATAAACCCTTGTCCTCCCCCTCTTTACATATACGTAGAGAATAAAACCGAGAAGAAATGACACGAGATTGCAAGTCCGCATGCTTTTTTTCTCTCTCGAAAGAGCAATCACGAAAAAATTCGTCGAGATGTGTTATTTTCGAGCAAAAACTCGCGGAAACGAGATCCGCGATTTTGCGGAGAAGGAAATGACGGCTGTGTGAAAAGAAAGCTCGGATTATATATTGAAGGGGGAGAGAAGAGAAAAAAAAGTAGGTGGTTGCTGTTAACTTAATCGCGGTCAAACACATGCACCATCCTTACACTGTTATTCTCTGAAAGTACGCTATTACATTCCGCAACCTGCAATCTACGGTAAAACGTACCGAACACATAATTACGCGCGCTTGCAAATTGTAACGATGTTGATTTTTTTTCCTCTATGTAGAGCGGAAATCTCGCGTTGTAATTTCGACGATCGTTCGAGGCGAACAATCTCCGTCGCGGAACTTTGCGGAAAAAAAACGGACGATCGCGTTCGACCGCGCGATTCTCGATCGGGAGAGAAGATCGAGATCAAGCGTGAGAGATTGATAACGACGATTGTGCGCAATCGAAAAAACTCGAGATCGGTCTCTCACCGGGCTGTTTTTCGGATTTCAATTGCGAACGCTCCGAGAGCCAGCCGTCAGGCCAACCCTACTGTCCGTACTACGCAACCCCACGCAGATCCACACAGCTCCCGGCGGAGAGCTCACCACGCTATACCGACGTCGCGACCGCGGCTTTCTGCGTCGCGTTTCGAAGAGACCGTAAAGAGAGAGAGAGAGAGAGAGAGAGAGAGGACAACGAAAGCGTAATACGAGAAAGCGAGAAGGATAAAACATACTGGCAAACTAAGTATAAGAAAAACAAGGGAAAGAGAGAGCGATTGCGGTGCGTGGAAGCGAAAAACGTACTTTACGTGAGGCTGCAGATAAAAAAAGAAAAGTGAGAGAAGAAGAGAGAAAGATAGTGAGCGAGTGAAAAAGAAAGAGAGAAAGAGAGAGAGAGAGCGAGAGACAGAGAGTGAGAGAGAAAGAGAAAGAGAAAGAGAGAGAGAGAGAGAAATCGATCTTCAGAGTATACAGCACAGGAGAGAGAGAGAGAGAGAAAAAAAGAGAGAGAGAGAGAGACACACTTACGGCTTCCCGCGACGGTGCGGGGTAGCATCCGTTCGTCGTCGTCCGTTGGCGAAACGTCGTCGTCAGCCGACAAGAGAGAAAGAAAGAGAAAGAGCAAAGAGAGAAAGGGGAAGAGAGAGAGGAAAAAAAGAGAGAGATAGTGTGAATGAGAGAAAGAAAGAGTGAGAGAAAGAGAGCGCGAGGGTGCAATTCCCGAGAGTACGTAACTCTCCACGAACTAATTCGTCGCTCGTTCGCAAGAGGTGCGATATCGAGATCACAGTCCGAATCACCACCGATACATGGAAAAAATCACCGTTAAAATCCTCTTCTTTCCTCCTTTAGGCCGGTCGTCCGCACTGGCAAACTGCTGTATTACGGAGGCTGCGAGTCTCGCAGACAAAAGGGGGAGAAAGAGAAAGAGGAAGAGATAGAGAGAGAGAGAGAAAGAGAGAGAGAAAAAGAGTGAGAAAGACAGACAGGAACAGAGAGAATCCTTTCTGAGGGTTTCTTGTTCTGCGTTTCCTCTCGCGTTGTCTCAACAACGAGATCGAGAGAGAATGACTCCGATGACGGATGACAGTGTAATGCAACGTCGCGTCGACGACGACGACGACGACGATGACGACGACGACGACAACGGCGGTAGCAGCGAGGGCTGACAGAACGGCAGGACGAAAACGGCGCAGCACAGAAAAAGAGAGAAGTAGGCCGGTTAACCGTTCAGGCCGCACTGAAGAGTCGAGCGAGCCGCGGGTTAGTGAGGGTGAACCGGCGGGCGGCCTGGCATCCCTCCTCTCGCAACCCCGACACGCACCCCCGCCACCGTAGCAGCCGCCACCGCTGCCGCCGCCGCCGCTGCCGCCGCCGCCGCCGCTTCGCCATCAGCCACCGAGCACCTACAACCCTCCTGCTGCCACCCCGTCAGCCGGTCGTTTTCGTTCGTTCCTTCGCTCACTCGCTCGCTTGCTCTCGTTACGTCGTCGCTCTGTTCTAACCTGTTAGAATGGCGGAGAATTCAGAACACGAAGCATATTTCGAGGGTGCTTTATTACACAGTTGTGTGTAATAGTACGAGAGAGATAATTGTACTGTTATATCGCAACCACTGTCTCTTCTGTGTGTAAATAATAACGACGATGGAAAAGAAATTTGCCACACAAATAAAGTGTGTGCTGTTGTAAACAATAATAAATTATTGCTAATAATTATTTTTAGAAACTCGCTCCAAAAAACTACGCGTTCGATCACATTATATTTTAATTTTGCTGGAAAAACATTTTTTTTTGAGTGAGAAAGAAAGAATTAAATTTAATAAGTTTCTCTTCGCGTCCCTTTAATTTCGCCGCTGATATTTAATCCTTTTGGTGTTTATTCGGTGAGCACAGCGTATACATGTATATATATCGTAAATCTATATATATATATATTTGAAAACCTGAAAATTTATTCGATAATATAATATTGCGCGTCCGCGTGTGCCCGCACACAAATGTGTGCGTCCGCGCGCCACGTGCGCACACATTCGGGCGCGATTAAATTTCGACAAACAGAAAAATCTCAATTTTATATCAATTTCACACGTGTCACGAATTACAATGCGACATTACACTTCGCAAATCTAATTTCTAGTTTTGATAAGACAGACACACATGAGAAAATCTCGGCAAAAATAAAGCAAACTTCATTTATTATCACATGTGCGCTACTGTATTTTTTTTATTTTTTTGTAGATAACTTGTGTAGATAAATTGCTATACACATAGAAGAAAATTATATACTTCTTTTATCAGGCGATATGTCGCAACTGATATAAGAGATCTTAACGTAAACTGTGAATTCGAATACGAGAATCTATATAGTGACTACGCTCGAACTATTATTGAGTAGTGCCGACGCGATTATTTTATCGTGTGCCAGTCGCAAAAACGTCGCAAACTCGCACGCAATTAGCAGCATCGCTGTTTGAACTCTCTCTCCCTCTCTCTTTCTCTTTTGCAACTAGTAAGTATCTCAAAATGAACTTGAATTGTGATTGTATCAGTTGCAGTGTCATTTATTATCAGTTGTCAGTCGATTAAAAGTTATTTGTGTAAATTATTTAATTTTTTTTAATTAATGTTGAGATTTTGCACTCGTCTTTCTCTGATTTCAAGCAAAGATTTTAAATCTTCGCGTCGTCGAAAAGTCTTAAATCTTGTCGCATCAATCATTCGTAACAAATCGCTATAGCGGCAATGGAGGATTTGTCAGATTTAAGGAAGATATCTTGACCTCTTTCTTCTATATTTTCTCTTTTTCCTTTCGAGAAGAAGCCGAATCGATCGTGTTTCCTGCTTTGCGCGGAAAAATGAACCATCTAGAGCTCAAATTTATCCTGATCTTTTACCACATTTGGGCAATTGTGACGGATGGTTATTGTAAGTAGATATATATCTATAAAACTCTGTGACAATATGTGTCGGTCGATATATTTTCTTAAAAATATGTCGTTTCTTACATGGGTCTTGTCTTTCCCGACCGCCTGATATATCTTCACTTTTAAGTAAATTATTGCGCGAAAATATATTTTAAAATATATTTTAATTTTGGTCTTTTATTTTTATAAACAATTTATTTTTGTCAATGTCTCCGATTTATTATTTCCTCTTGTAAAACCAATTTTGCAATATTTGTGTGTTTTAGTTTCTCTACAATTTTTTTACAATTGTTTATTCCACAATCTATACTGTAATTACATTTTACTCAAGAGTTGTGTTTGCAGCCAAGTACATATTGACGAAGGAACGTAACATGTTCGAAGATTTCCTCGAGAATTTTAAGTCAATATTAAAGATGGGAAACGAGTCTATCGGAATTCCGATTCTCGATCCGTTTGTCGCGAAGAAAGTGCCGAAAAAAATCGACCAGAATGTAGTAAAGTGCGTATAATACTCGGGCATTTTGAAACAATACATTTGTTGCTCCTTTTTTTTCAACCTTCAATAATTGTCGTCAGAATTCTTTAGCTCGTAAATTAATGTATGAACGTATTTAATGTGTTAAATAATATTTAACGTCGCAAAAAGAACGACGCAGCGATTCTATTTGGTTTAATATTTTGGTTGATGATTTCTTTACGTTCTTCTCAGCTTGGACATACTTTTCACGGACGTCGATGTGAGAGGTTTATCCGAGTACAATGTCAACGGCGGTAATTACAACATATTCGAATTAAAAATCGATATGAACCTCTCGTGGCCGTTAATATCCGCGAGAACTAATTACGACATGAAAGGCAAAGTCTTTACTTACTTTGATGTCTACGGAAACGGAGAAATGGAGTGAGTACATTTTGTTTGTTTTTTTTTTGTTTTTTGAGAATAATCAAAATCGACATATCAATTTCGACAAAATCGATACTTTGCGATTTACAGATTTTTAATGATAAAATCTTATTCAAATTTCTACATGTTTTACGTACATACATATGTAAATAAAGATGATATGTATATTAAAATTTTATGCATTAATGTTCTTATTATTTTTGTAATTATTTCTGGGTCACCCGCTTCATCGTCTGGCGGAGGATGACAGCTTTCCGTTTTGCTCCGTTCATATTTAAACACGCGCAATGTTTGAAATATACACACGTGAAAAAGCGAAAGCTCAGATGACTGACAATGAATCAGCCGTTTTCTCATTCACCTGCTTTCGCGGCTTTATCGGGCAATGTCAACCGCAATAATACGCGTTATTAAATCGTAACAGAATTTATATATCAATCTGCGCGAATTGTATTTTTATTTTTATTTTTTTATTTTGTTTTTTGCCATCTCGGGAGCGAGATTGCGCAAGTTTTTCGACAAAGCCTCTTTTCAGACGAGATAATTTATTCTCTTCATCAAATGTGTTTATATAATGCTCTTTTAATAATTGAACTACAAAAACCACAATTGGAAAGAGAGAGAAAAAAATTCTAAAAACGCAAATATATTTTTCATTTTCAGAATGTCCGCACATGATTTGACTTGCGAAGTGGAAATTCACTTCGAAGTGAACGACGAATATCTCAAAGTGAAAAAAGTGGAAACGAAAGCTGTATTTTTGAAAACATTGAATGTAAGTATATCTTCAGAGACCATGAGAATCTTGATGTAATCGTAACAGTTTTCTAGCTAGGAGAATGGCTTTTTTTAAATAAAATTTCGTTACGTAATTTCAGCGGAATGTTTGAACTAAACGCTTTTTATTGTTCACAGTTTCAATTAACGGGCTTGTTCGATCACGACAAACTGTCCGAATTGTTGAGCGTCGTAATGTCCGACATGATGCCACAGCTGATCCGCAATTATCAAGATATAATTACGAAAAATCTGAATTTTGTTATAACGGAACAACTCAACGCTTTTTTGTCCGATAAGACGTTGAAAGATTTCTCAGAATTGATTTTTTGATAATTCCAAGTGTCACAACTGCGTTATCATTTAATCGACATGTCATTATTTTAAGCCTACTCGCTCCGTGAGAATATTTGCGTGTCTCCTTCGTTCTTTTTTCGTCTCATAATTTGTTCGCAAAATTTTCGCGATTCGCTATTAAACATATATGTGACACTCAAACTCTCCGAGAGATCATAATGATAAGCAAATGGAGAAAACGAGAAAAAATAATAAAGTTCTTTTCAAGTTCTTACGTGTTTGTTGTAACACTCTTATCTCGTTCTGATGTTGTGTCATTAATTGCGTTGGAAATTGCATCGACGCGAGACGCTTCGTAATCTAATCTTTGTTTTCATTGTCACTCGATAAGACGCAGATTTAGTTTTCAAATTGAATAAAGTATTTGTTTGGAAGTAAAACAGCTAATCTTTTTTTTTTTTTAATAACGCGTTCTCTAAACACACAAGATTAATCGCTGCAGGTTGTTAAAACATAAAAATGCGGTCATCTACGAGAGCAGATAAACAATAAAATGTAAAGTCTGTCGTATAAATAACAAAGAAAAATTCATATCTCACGTGCATTCTCATTTGTCAATCAATTAATCCAATCTCTTTAAAATGATTGGACGATCTGGTGCCGTACGTATTCGATAAGAAATTCCAATGTCCACGAGACCTATGTGTACATATATATATTTGCTCGAGCTTCACAATTGACTCGCAGTTTCGATCTTCGTCATTTCTTTAATTACAAGTCTCACAATATCGTAAATAAGTTGAAACTAGCAGAAAAAAAAAGTAACGTGAACCGACTCGCGACGACAACTGGTACGCAATCAAACGTATCATTTTTTCTTGCAAACAGAAGAATATCCACGTGTAACCTCAAAAAGATATATGATATAAATTTAATTTGCAATTGATATAAAACTTTACGAGAGTCTTTCTGTCGCGTTTTCTTCGTCGAGTAATACGCGCGTACGTACGTGTGTACATACGTTACATTCAACTTGATAATTTTTGTGTAATATTTTTGACAAACAGAAGCAAATCTCCTCATGCAGCGTGTAATACTATGCAATTGAGCAGTAACAATGACAATTGCATAGTTTACAATGAAAGATACATCTTAAACTTTGTTTTCTTCAGAAAAATGAATTTCGTGACGTTTGCGGTTTTCTTGATCTTCTGCGGCCACGCTTGTTCGCACACAGTTCGGTCAGCTAACAAACGTAAGATATCACGATTGTGTGTCTTAATTTATCTAATTGTAAGAAGTAATATGTGTGCGATATATTACTTTTTTTTCGTGCGATATATTACTTTATTGAATATATCTGTAAATTATATATTTCTGTTTTATTATCGACCATAGTGATTACACACATCAGCAAGTTTGATTTTTGTCCGCAGCGTACATGGATTTGTCGGGCTTCGTCGACAAGATCAAGAGCATGATGAAGAGCGGAAATGACTCGCTAGGAATTCCGGTCCTCGATCCGCTCACTGTAGACGAATTGCCGATTAAACTTGACGAAAAGGGAATAAGGTACATTTTGACTAATGCAAATTTAAATAAAAAAAAAAAAAAAAAAAAACGAGAAGAAAACAAATGTTACGTTTTTGTGATTTTAGAATAATATTCTGACATTCTCTTTCTCTCGACAAAAAAATTTAGTATTATTTATACATATATATATGTATTTTATTCTTTGCAAATGAACTGTTCTCTATTGGTCGAATATTTATCGTCGAATTTTAGACACGAACAGAACGTTAGCAAATATACAAGATACTGTTAATAAATTGAAAGAAATTTGTTTTCTTTATATTTTTGTTACAATTTCAGCTTGAACGCGACTCTCAGAAACGCCGAAGTGAACGGTTTATCCGACTTCGATCTGATTAAAGGCGATTTTAACATAAAGGAATTTGAACTTGGTCTGAATATATTGTTGCCGTTGATACTAGCGAATACCAAGTACGATTTGAAAGCCAAAGCTGACATTTTCCAAATCTACGGCAACGGCTCGATAGAGTGAGTGACTTATTTTTGTTCAAAATCGATGTAACATCATTGATTTTAGAATTTTTGATACATCAAGCGAACAATATAAACGAAAACATCAAAAATGTCATCAAAATATTAAGTCACAAAATCGCTAAAGATACATAAACATTCTACTTTCAGAGCATCCGTGCGTGACTTCGCTTTCGAATTGGATATTGGCTTTTTATTGAAAAACGAATATCTCGAAGTGAAAGAGATAAAAACAAGTCTTTCCTTGAAAGAATTAGATGTAAGTAATGTTTTTTTAATTCTTGACGAATTTAAGAAATAAATTTTGCAAAACAAGAAAAAAAAAGAATTTAAAGATTATTTAATTGCAAGAATAGTACCTTAGATAAACATAATTTTACTTTCTATAACGTAACTCTGGCGTCTATAAAGTGATACACTCTTTTAAGTCGCTTTATAAAATATTCTATTATCTGTTAATATTTTTCTCGAATTTTTAACGATGAGTTGTTCTTCAGAAATTGTCTGAGAAACAATTTTGTTTTACTTTGCTATAAGTATGTTTCTATTATTTGTGCAGTTCCGAGCAACAGGCCTCTTCGATGACGAAGAATTGTCCAAATTAGTGAGTACCATAATTTCCGACATGGCACCCGAATTCGTCAGTGATTACCAAGACGTGATCACGGAAAAACTTAACTCTATTATCACCGAAAAACTCAACGTTTTTCTGGCCAAGCACTCGTTGTCAGAAATACTGAGTTGGGTACTTGGTTGATTTATTTTTTGTTGTACGATCATTTTTGTACATATTGTTATCCGAATCGATAATAGCAATAAAATATGATAGAAGCAATAAAATTATGTAATATAATATTGTATTATGTAATATTTTCTTACAAATGTTATCGAATTACATTCAACTTATTTGTAAGTAAAAAAACTTTTTTTGTACTTCAATAAATAGTTGTTCATTTTCTTCTTTTTTCGTTTAATTTGCATTATTTATTAAGAATTTGTAAGAAAACATATATTTTGTCTTAATAAAATCTAAAACAATATATACATAGTTTATTTTATCTTTTTTTTATCTTTTTTTTCCTTCTCATATGTTATAAATGTCATTCTGTAATGTGTGCAAGTGATCCTCAGAAAAACAAATCAATATCACAACGGACCGTTAGCTCAGTTGGTCAGAGCATCGGACTTGATTGAAAGCCGAAGGTCGTGGGTTCGATCCCCTCATGGTCCATAATTTTTTTTTCTTTATTTTGTCAGTTTTAAAATTTTTCTGTATCAGCTGCGAGAGTAATTTCATTTATTTACAGTTACTAAATACACTTATTTATTATAAAATAAAAATTGTTTTGTCTGTATTTTACATACGGATCAAAAAAAGTTTTTTAAAACAGTATAAATAGAATTACATTTGTAATTTACACAAAATTTGAAAAAATTGCAAAACTGATAAAAAAAAAAAAAAAAAAAAAAAAAAA